>VDFB02156016.1:0-42385 GCA_007258455.2 Sequoia sempervirens | reverse complement strand
TTGATAAATGTATCCACAACATTATAGTCCTACATGAACCAAGTGCTCATAAAAAAATTGAGGAAAATTTTCCTCATTTTATTAAATGAAATTATCATCTAAAACAAGACATGGGAAGATAAAATAAGACACGTAGATGAGGTGTTGGGGATTCTAGAAGGCCAAAATATTTTTGCTAAAGAATATAAATGTGAATTTTCAATGACAATTTTTATATATCTACAACACGTAATTAACATGTAAAGGGAGTACAAGTAGATCTAGAAAATATCAAAGTGGTTGTGGTTTGTCTACCCCCAAGAATCTAACAAAGCTACAATGATTCATTTTCCTCTACAATTATTATAGAAGGTTTTTCAAAGGGGTATCCCAACTTTTCTCCCCATTAACATACCTAATAAAGGAAGGATCCTTCATGTGCATGAAAGTAACACAATTTTTTTGACAATTTAAAGGAGGTAATGAGCTTGTTCCTATACATCACATTAGCTATTCCTAAAATTTTCATTATATTTGTTTTGGAATGTGATGCTTTAGAGAGGGAATCAAATCCTTTCTCATACAAAAAAAGCACTCCATATTCTTTAAGAGTTAAAAATTTGAGGTGGAAAGGATATCCTTTATCTATGATACAAAGATGTTGATCATCATGCATACATTAAAACAATTTAGGCAATACCTAGTTGGTATAAAGTTTGTGTTCAAGATGGATCACAACAACTTGAAATATTTTCTTAGCCAAATTTTATGAATGAGTGGCAAAAAAAATAGGTGAGAAAACTTCAATCATTTGATTTTGATATTAAGTACAATAAGGGGGAAAAAATTGATGCTTTATTTAGGAGACCAACTTTGAGCTCAATGCCAAACGTCTATATGGATTGGAGGATTGATATCATAGTAGAATGTACTAAGAATACCTTTACTTAGCTGATGTTTAGAGGGAAGCTTTTAGATGGTAGGTACCTTGTATCCAACAAAATCATTATTTACAAGAATATGATTATTTAGTACCAAAATCCAAGATGAAGGAAAAAAAATGATATTTTATTCCCATGAATCACCCTTGGTAGGCCATCAAGGGTACTACAAAACTTACAAGAAAATTAGAGAGAGATTCACTTGGAAAGGACTCAAAGGTGACTTCCTTCAAAATTTTTGGGAATGTGCCATTTTCCTACAAAATAAATATAGAAGTCATTTCTAGTAGGATTTTTTGACCCCTGCCAATCTCAAAACATAAACTTATGAGAGTATCTTGATGGAATTCATCATGGGAATTCCTAAAGTCCAAGGAAAGGGTGGTCTATATTTTTCTATGGAAAAACTCACCAAATATGCACATCTCTTCACCTTTTCCTTAGACTATAAGGTGTCACAAGTTGTTGAATAATTCTTCAAGGAAGTGTTGAAACCATAATGAATTACCTAATAGAATTGTTAACAATAGAGATAGTTTATTATTAAGACTATTTTAACAAGATATATTATATCTAGTAGGAAGTGGACTCACACCCAACATTAGCTACCACTCCCAAATTGATACAAAAATGAAATAGTGAATGAATGGGTGGAAGGCCATCTAAGGAACTATGTAGAAAACTAGTAGAAGGAATGGACAAAATGGCTTCATTTGTGGGAACACTACTATTATACCACTCATCATGTGTCCATTGGAATAACACCCTTCATAGTGTTATATGGGTATGAATCCAAATTTTTTGTTGATATTGTTTGGTCTAATAGTAGGATCCTAGGAGAGAGTGATTTGATTAGGTAAGGCCAAGACAGTTTGAAGTCACTAAAAAATAATTTGTAGTGGGCACAAAATCAATAAAAAAGTTATGTTGATCTTTATCACATGGAGTGGACTTATGTAGGAGAAATAATATTTATACAATTGTAGCCTTACAGATAGTCCTTAAAGGCGAGTGGATTTGTGTCGCCAAAAATTGTATACTCTTGAAGAAAGAGGCAATTTTGTGATTAATTTGGTCCTAGTTTAGACACCCTTGCATCAATCACCCCTTAAAAACTACATTTATAGGCCCCTAATGCTCATTATTTTGGACTTTAAGGCCTATTCCACTCACAAATCATACAAATCCAAACAAGCAACATTCAAATCACTCAAATTTCACAAAACCCACCTCAAAAATCCCTGGTGGGACTAAGTCACCCAGGTGGCTTTTGAGGTATTTTTCACTTTTGAGCCGAAAAATCACCGACTTAATTCAAATTCTTGATGGGTGTTGGCCTGTGAAGTTAAAATTATGAATACTTCAGTGTTAATGCCTATAAATACATGTTTTTAGGTCTTTTTTCACAGCATTAAGTCATTTTCATCAAGCAAAATCAAGAGTCAAGAGTCAAATATATATTTCACAAGAAGATTCATTAGTCTTTCTATAGCAAAGTTGAAGCTTTAGGGCAGAAAGCTAGGGTTTTTGCAAGTCTTCAAGCTCACTTTTTATTCAAGATCTCACATTGCAAAGGGTTGATCATGGATTCCTATGGTGAATCATGGAGAAATCCAGGTTGAGGAGATGCAACTAGCCATAAAATCAAGCCTAAGGACTTGTTTTCAAAGTGATTTCGTCTTCCATTTTCTCTCTATCTTCAATATAAGGTTTGCATGTCATTTAGATTCATTTCTAATGTGATTTAATGTCTCTTAGAATGAGTCTTGCATTGTTCTAGATCCATTTATGCATCTTATTCTTGCACATTAGAATAGGGTCGCATCTTATTTGCAGACTTCCTAGTCTTAGACACACTTAGGGCTAGGGTTTTATACAAATTTTACCTCTTTCAAAGTTTAAATACCAACTAGGGGTTTGACCAAGGAAAACCCCCCATTATAAATCAATTTATACTCTATTTTGCAGGTATTTTTGTAGATCCATATTAGAGTTTCTGTGAGAAAACAAAGTGCAAACGGTGGGCTTCCATTTCCACATTCAGATTTGTAGAAAATCTAAAGTGGAATAAGTCACCAACAGTAGCGACTTAGTCCCACTGCACTAGTTTTTAAGAATTTTTTACAGTTCTAGATACCCATTTGGTAGAAATAGATTTTTGGGTAGTTTCCCTGATCCAGGACTAAGTTGCCCAACTTGGCATAATTGTCCCAGTTGGCTCAAAAGTCAAATTTTCTAGAATTTCAGAGGCCTCTGCAATCTCCATTCTACCCTTCATTAGTTTTCAGGTGCACAATTTTTGTTTATCATCTTTATTTTGTTCTTTATTGCATTTAATTTGTCTTTCTGCATATTACAATGTGTTTTCAAACAATTTGCATACCTTAGATTTTGCATTAATAATCATCTTTTTGTTTTAGTTTACTGCATTTATACATCATATTTAGGAATATGGCATCCCTCTTTGCATTGATTTTGAGTGTATACATTATGAATTTTGGGTCCATTTCTCTCCTTTTAGGTGAAAAACCCTAGAAGAGTTAGAGAACCCTTGGATACCAAAATCGGTGTCCACAGGATCTAAAAAATCAAGACTCTTTTTTGTAGGCCTTACAAGATCCTAAAGTGGGTGGATAAGGTAACCTATGAGTTCACATTACCCAAGAAAAGTAAAATTCATAAATTTTTCCACATGTCTTAGATTGCTTGAATAGAGAATTGGAAAAAATATTGAACCTTTTTTAGAGCTACTTCTACTAGATGATGAAGGAAAACTCATTTTGGTCCCTGAGGTAGTTATAGAGAGAAAAATAAGGAAATTGAGGGGATGGAGAAGAATATAGTTCTTGATTAGATGGAATAATCTCCCCATTTAGGATATAATGTGGGAAAGCTCACAAATTCTAGAACATCCAATCTTGCAATTGCTTGAGGACAAGAAAATTTGAGCCACGTGAACTTGTCACGTCCCCTTTCTCTATAAATCATGTACTAGACCCAAATTCCCATTTACAAACTCTATAATTTCCCATTATCCCATTTTTGTGTAAATTCTTCCCCTTCATCTCCCAAGCATCTACTAAATTCCCCAAATTTTTTTAAGTGTGAAGACATGAGTAATTTTTTAAGTTTGTGTAAGTAGTCGAAGTTGTGGAGTTAAGCTCCCTAGTATGCCTCTCTTCTTAATTCCACTTCTCTCCCTATCTTAGTTGGAATGTTGGATCTCCCCATACTACCATTCCTTTCAACCATTCCCCTCTTTCACTTCTCATTTTATTGGATTTCGTAGTCTTACATCCAATACCTTGATCCTCCTAATTGCTTATTCTAGATGTTGAAATCCTTCCCTGTGGCATACCTCATATGCAAACACTAATTTATGATGGAAGACATTAACCATGAGTCAACCTTGACCTTCAAACTTTAACATTCCCACCATTTTCTATCATCCCTCTCTACTTATCACCCTACATATCAAGAATGTCATTAATGTACTTAGTAATGATAGGGGGGCCTATAGGATTCCACCAAGCACTAACATCCATCCCAATCCACTTGAAGTCAAACCATGTGGACTTTTAGCAATACATGCCATGAGGAAGCTAACAACCACCATTAATGTGATAGTTAGGATTTTGAATCCGAAGGATCTCAATTACATACATGCTAAGTATAGTTGTAGATCATAAGGGACCCTTATCTATACCTTCCAAGCCTATTTTTATAGAAGAGGATAGAAATTTTTTCTTGATGTGAAGGGAAATAGTGCTCAATGGGTACAATAAGTAATTCCTATGCACCAAGCCCAGGATGAAGATCATTGTGTATTTTTGGCATTCTTGTTGGGTGCCTTAAGTTTACAAAGATAGGATCAAAGGATGTATTTGAACAACCCAACATAAACCCTAACCAAAAATCATTACGAGCACCCATGCTCAAGTGTCTATATCTAAGGAAAAAAACCCATGGAACTTTATAGGTTAAGGGATGAAAACCTCATATATATCATGTCAAAAGATGAAATCCCTTTTGTTGGTGGAGTGGTCTCACACAAAGTTTATGTTTGAGCATTAATAGTAGCCGATATTGACTATATTGAGCCTCCATAACACTTCCAATCATTGTAAATGTAAGAAATGGTGTTTCAATTTTCCTTAGTTGCTATAACAAAATATTGTAACATTCTATAGTCTCATTTCATTTCATAGATTATTTGTAGTCTAGTTTTCCTCTAAACATTGTACATTTAAGTTCTTATGTAACCATGCATTCATGGGTTTTTATTCTTGTGACGACCATATTGTAACTTGTTATAGTTATGGTAGCAACATTATGTAAAGCTTTCTATATTGTTTAATTAAAATACAATTATAATTTATCTTCCATTGTGGATTATTGTTATTTATGCAAATAAAATGAGGAACTTTTATTTTTTCTTTGGTCAAGTATAGTAGATTAGGGTTTATTATTTTATGACTAATTAATGAAATTTGAAACTTAATAATGAGTCTTGAGATCTACATATGTAAATATTAATAGAATCTAGGGTTCAAAGGTTCTAATTTTATGTATTTTAGAGTTATTAACATTACATGTAAGTTTTGATGTGAACTTAGGGTTTTCATGGTTCTCATTTAAATATTTTCAAGTCTACTAAAATTATTTTCCCTAATTTTTAGCATGGAACATTGCACATAAGATAAGGTAGGGTTGATCTTACTGATGGGGTCAAGGCCTCAAGTAGATAAGGGCCAAGGAGTAGTGATGGCTAATATGGAGAGTGAATTAGGTACTCATGCTTTTAGCAAGCTGTACAGTAGAAAAAAGTATTTATTTCTTGACATGGGAATATCTGATGATAAATTGGACTTAAGGAGGCCTTTATTTAGTGTTGCAAAGTGTTTTACATGTCCAAATTGGGTATTGGACCCTTGCAAACTGAATAAAATGCATTTATCAATGTCTTGTAAAGTTGTTGTAAAATACTTTCACACTTCTCTAGACTTAATAAACCCATTTTTCCTTAATTCAACAATGTAAAATGTATTTAATTTCATTATCACATCAATCTAGAAGGCTTGTAAAATAAACTTAATGTCAATCTAGTGTTGTAATGTGTCTTACACATTCATATTGGATGTTGTGCCTTCCTAGGCTATATGGACCTCATTTTAATGTTGTAAATTGTATTTAATCACACTTTCACATTGAATTTTGTGTCCCAAGACCTAATTGAGCCTTACATCATCATTAATAGGCCCCCATTGCCTCATATTGTGCATCTTGAGGCATAATTTGATGAAATACCTGACAAAGTCACCATATAAACCTAATTTCCTCATTCCCCAACAACCCATCTAGCAAATGGACCCCTCTAGGACTAATTCACCATCTTTGGTGAATGATTCCCTGCTAGGTGGGACTGATTCGCCCAAGGTGGCAAATTATTCCCATTTGGGTCATTTTTGAGTTTTGAGTGGGAAAAACTAGAATTTAAGTTTATTATTCTTTCATGTTGGCCTTAGGGATCCAATTAATAGGAAAATAAGTTGAATTTCCTATAAATATAAGTCTCTAAACCCTAAATCATAACCATTCTTTATTATTCATCCATCATTCTTCCATCTCAATTCAAACAAGTTAGGGTTTTATCATTTCAAGTCATCAAGATAGCTTCCAAAGACATTCAAGGGAAGAATCTTCTTCCATTGCTACAAAAACCCAAGATCAATCATCATGGAAAGGTAATAAATCCATTGTTTCATGTTTCATTACATTCTTTCTTCATTTGGTTTAATTACCTAAAACGGGGTTTGACCAAGGCAAACCCCCATAGGTACCTAACATTCAATATTCTTCTTGTGTGTTTGTAGATTTAGACATCTTGAAGGATTGGAAATCATTAAAGATCAAATTGAAAAGTTTTTCAAGACATATCCTTGTTGAAAAAGTTAAAATATCAACAAAAATTCACTTTTAGGTTCATAAATCAGACTTTCAGAGGTAGACACCTGTCAGGAACCGAAGTGCAAACCAGAGACTTCAGTTTCCACTTTTGAATCTTTAGAAATTCAAAAGTGGTTGATTCACCATTGATGGTGAATGAGTCCCACTACTAGACCTAAACAAGGTTTTCTGTAGTTTTGGATACCCTTTTGTCCAAAACGGGCTTCAAAACAATTTCCTAGATCTTTGACTTATTTGCCTAGAATGGAAAATGAGTCCCTGTAGGACAAATTTTCAGCTTCAACAACATTCCAGATGTCATTTCTAGTCTCCATCAAGTTCTCAGGTGCACACTTTAAGTTCCATCAAATTCTGTTACAATTTGCTTTCATTTCTAGGCGTTTGTGCATATCACAATGTGTTTTCCAACAAGTTGCATTTCAATAGTTTTCACTTAATAATAAATAGATTTTATCAGTTATTTGCATTTATTTTATCTCATCTAGGTACATTTAATTCATATTTCCATTATACTTGCATTAGTTTGAGTGAACCACCTAGGTTTTTTTTCCTATCTCTCTCCTTTTAGGTGAAAAACCTTAAGAGTGTAAGAGGGCCACAACACCCAAAAATCCATGGTTCATTTTGGTGAACCCACCTTTAGAATAATTTTCTTTTCCGATTTGGAGCTCTTCATCATAGATCTAGCTTAGCATTGACCTTGCATTAGGGTTTGCATGGATTAATTTGCATTTTGCTAGGCCTTTGCATTCATGGAAAAGTGCATTTAGGTTGCATTTCGCATCTAAAATCATTTTTTTTTGAAAAATTTTGCATTCTCATCTTAGTTCTATATCTAAAACTTAGAAAACATCAAAAATCACTAAGAAATTTCTGAAAATTTAAAAATGCACCCCACTGACTCATTCTCACCTTGTGGGAAAATCAAATCAAATTCCTTTTCACCCTTTGAAACTGCCCTTTACAAAACTTAAAACCCCTATTTCTTTAAGCTTTCGGTGACATACCTAATCCATATCAGTTGAGTTTTTGTAACTTTCATTTCATTAGATCTAGCTTAAATTGGCTCATTTCATGCATTTCTTAATTTCAATTTTGCATTCACAACATTTCATTTTCAGATAATTGCTTTGTGTAATAAAAAACTTATCTTGCTTGAAAACTAAAAATTGCATTTGATTTTACATTCTTATATTGTATTTCATAAGTTTATACTAAGCCATTTTTCCAAATGTTAGTTTCAATCTTCTCCAAATTTGCAAACAAAACTTAGTCAATAAACATGACAATTATTCATTCAATGCATTCCCTAGTTATGAAAGTCTCTTAGTGCAAGAGAGTTAAAAAGACAATGTTAACCTTAAACATACACCCCTCCTATCTCTCCTATTTGTGTGGATGATGTGATAGAAGAAAATACATAGATACCCATGATGATCATAATTGTTCTTCTCCCAATAATTCTCTCCTTTTAGTGATGAAGGTATCTTGGCGAAAGAAGATACAATCGTTGAGAATTATGAAGATCTTGTTTTTCCTTCTCCTTGTCCCCTTTGGGAAGATATTATAGCACAAGAGAATGACATCATAGACACATTTCTAAACATCACCTTACCTAATTTCCATTCCCCCTTTGTTTGTGACAATGATTTAGTGGAAGAGGATGCGATTGTAAATGATGAGGATACGCTGATCTATCACAACCCTCTTTTTATGCTCATTCCCCTACCTCTCTATTTTGAAAGAAATTTTAAACAAAGAAATGAAGCCAAAATTATTCCATGATAATCATATTCTTTGTTCTCCTAGTATTCCC
The DNA here is from genome assembly GCA_007258455.2 of Sequoia sempervirens. Taxonomy (NCBI): domain Eukaryota; kingdom Viridiplantae; phylum Streptophyta; class Pinopsida; order Cupressales; family Cupressaceae; genus Sequoia; species Sequoia sempervirens. The sequence continues at coordinate 33,682 of VDFB02156016.1, read as the reverse complement.
CTAGTTTTGGAAGGAAGATGCTTTGTTGTTAGGAAAACACAACCAATGAGAGTCATGAAAATATTACTTGTCCCCTTTCACCTCATGCAACCTTTTTTGAGCAAGATAAATCAACCATTGATCATACCCCTACTTGAGATGAAGTCATTTTAGAAGAACCAATCCATGAATGTAAAAAAAAAAATTTGTAGTTCTCCTAAAAGCTCTCCTCCTAGGGATAATATCATGGTGTTAAAATGCTGACAATAATAATCATGTGTCTTTCTTAGCTCACAAGCCAAAAGGTGATTCTAGATTTCCCTTTATTAGAGATACATCAAACCAATACTACCAAGGTTATGAATGTGCAAGTGTCTATTAGATCCCCTTCGATCAATGAACCTCATACATACCTTGTGGGACATCCTAAGAACCCTCTAATTCTCTACCCACCTTCACACAAACAACACCAAAATAAGTCTGAACTGCCCTTACCCACCTACAAATAATGTTTCTCAAGAACAATCCATCTTATATTACCGCTTCTAATACATATAACACTCAAAACAATCCACAACCACTCTCACAACCAATCTCCTCGACACCTCCTTACCTTTTCCTAATCCTATCCTACATAACCCTTTCTTGCTAGGTCAAAAGGAGTATAATCTTGTCGAGCAACTTAAGAATACTCCTACTAAGGTATCGTTGTGGGACCTTATTCAAGCCTCCCCTCACTATCCCAACATGATCCAAATAGCCTTACAACAAGTTCCCGTCTCTTCTAATGTGCAACCAAGTGACATAGCAACCATCATTCATGGACTAAACAATGACATTGTTTTCCACCAAAGTGAACTCCCCTCTTTGGACAAACAAAAAAACATGATCCTTTCCTGATCATAGCACAATACAAATGAAAAGGGATAAAGATAACTCTTTTAGATATAGGTTTTGACCTTAATGTGTGTAGTGTGAACCTTCTAGATAGGCTTAGAATTGATCAATAGAACATTCAACCTGATTCTTTATATTTTTTTTAAGCAAAAGGCATATTGCCTGTATATATATTTATAATAATATTTAAAATTTGCAATAGATACTCTATTCTTTTTCAAAATACATTGTCTTGAACTAACTATTATAGAAATTTTTGCAAACCAATAAAAAAACTTAGGCCTAAATATCTTGATGAACTTTCTAAACACTTTTGATCACAATTACCATTTGAAGCCAAAAATACTTATATTTCAACCTATGAGCTAATAGATTTGAAAGAAATTCAATCTTCATTGGTACTAGCTAGTCATTTTCATCTTGAACTTATATCATGCCATCAAACTACTCTTCTTACACAACAGGTACATGCTAAGAATTGTTGGTAATATTTTGGTCACCATGCTCTTCCCTACAACAATATCCCGTAAACTGAGCCATGTTACAAGAAGAATCACCAATATTTTGAACACCCACTTGTTTCTCTTCTTCCACAACAAGTACAAGCTGATAATTGTTGATAATAGCACCAATATTTTGGTCACAATTCTCTTCCCTACTGCAATATCCCACAAACTGAGCCATGTTACAAGAAGACTCGCCAATATTTTGAACACCCACATGTGGAAAAATGGCATCATGCTCTTCCACTACAACCCTTTCCAGAAATTTACCCTGAGGCACTTCATTTAAGGGATTTGACAATGTCAAAAAGAAACTACTTGGGGTAATCATTCTACCTCTTACGGTTGGAGTGGCCACATTGAATACACCAATCCATGTTATGCCTTATAAACTTTCATGTAATCTTAGCTTAGGTAGACTATGGATTCATGCAATGAATGGGGTGCCCTCTACTCTTCATCGTAAAATGAAATACATATACAACAACACAATCCACACACTTGATGTTGATCCTGAGCCTTATAGTGTCTTACAACTTGGGAAAAAAAAAACAATTCCTTTAACACATCAACATCAATTACACTAGTGGAACCCGTACAACAAAACAACAAAGAACAACATATTTAACAAGTCACACAACTATTAGAAGATGATTGGGGTTCCTTGGATTTTGAACATGAATTCATGGGAAAGTACAAGATCATACACAAAGATTCAAATAGGGGAAATGAAAAAGTAGACGACCCTTCAAAAGCATCCACCTCAACCACTTTAGACCATAAAACAAATTACACAACAACCTTTGACAACGATTATCACCAACCACCAACCAATCCAAAAGCAATGAAAAAGCTTTATCGAAAAGGGTATGAGCTTATGAAACAACTTGGTTATAGTGGAAAAGGATGTGGTGCTAATGAACAAGGTATCTACAACCCTATAAACCCTATCACACAACAAACCACTCATGGACTTGGTTATTGTCCTTTGATAGAAATTTTCAGGCCTTCAATCAATACCAACACTCTCACACAACACTCTTCTAATTCAAATTTAACTATAAAGCATCCTAAACTAATAGACACTAGTGGTCTTGACTATTCTCCTTTGCAAACAATCAAGCAAAAAAATACACCTTTTCTTAATGTCAATGTCATCTTGAAAGACACTAATGATTCACATTCGATAGATTTTCCCTCCTATAAAAATGAGAACAAAATATTGCAATCTAAATAACCTTGCATAGGTATGACATCCCGTACTAAGAAATACATCTCTATGCCACCAACAAAAAAAACTACTTCTCCCCTTAATCAAGAGGGTATCTTGTCAAGACTCCTCCAAGATCACTTGATATCCCTTCCTCCATGAACTCGCAAGAAATTTTATTACAAGACATCAATTTATAAATATTATAGAGTTCATGGTCTTTCCACTAATGAATGTAAGGCTTTGAGTCATAAAATCCAACATCTTAAGGAGTTTGGTGTTCTTCCTTATGTGGGGGCACCTCCTTCCTCTAATTGATATTGTTTTTCACTCCAGCATGCATTCCTTCAATCATTTCGGCTCACCCTTATCCTACACTAAATTGGGGCAAGGGGTTATGTAGCCTTGTCCTCATATGTCACTTGTCGTTGCCTCCTTTGGCTAGTTGTTAACCTTTCATAAACATATAAGGGAAAGATTGGGATGTGAATGGCATGCCTTATGTTGGATTGCATCTGACATACTACCTTTTTCATGATGAAGCTTCTTAGAAACATATGACTTGGCATAGGGATTTTTGCATAAGCTCTCATCTATCCTTCTTCTAGTTTAAAGAAATTTCTCACAATATTGGTGTTCACAATCACTTTAAAGTGGGGGCACACATCACCACTCACATTTCATTATGAAATTTTTCTTTTTCTTGTGATTCCCTCTCTTGGAAACATATGGCACAATGTTCCCCAGGATGAGACCTTGCACTTGTCCTCTCTTGGAAACAAGATGAGACCATTTTCACTTGTCCTCTCTTGGAGACATTAAGCATGATGTTCCCTAAGAAGAGACACTGCACGAACTAAGAAAAATCCCTTTGAACATTCCTTACACCATTTACAATGTCTATGAGTATCAATCATACGTAGTTTTGCTTACCTCATCAAGCTTGAAGTTCATTTTTATTGTGGCACCATATTAAAATTATTAGGAGGTATAACTTTGGTATGGTTGAGCAGGAAAGCCCATTCTAAGGCATGAATTTTCCCCATAGCCACCTTTTGGATTTCTCACCCCACAGACAAGCAGAAGTTCTGTGGTCCCATAGTGAGTATACTTAGGACTTCTCACCTGATGGATAGCCAAGAGTTCCATCACCTTAGAGTGAGTATGCATTTTTGGAAAAATAGCCTAGATCTGATCCACAACGTGTTGTACAAATGGTCGAAGCTTGATCCACCTTTTCATTTTCATTTTTCTCTTCCTTCTAGTTCTTGCCATTGCATGATCATGTATCTTGTTTTTTGCAAATCATTCACCTTGTGTGTGTCTTTTTGTGATTATGATAGTTTGACTTAGGATCTTAGATCCTAGGGGCTTGCACAACCTCCTTTAGTCTTTTTCATCCTTTTTCATATGCATTGGTATGATTGGGAATCTCTTGAATGTCTAATTTAGTGTGAGTTTGAAGCAAGTTCATCCTCTCGCTAAAGTGGGGGCTAAATGTAGCGTAGAAAAAAAGTATTTATTTCTTGACATGGGAATAATTGATGATAAATTCGACTTAAGGAAGCCTTGATTTAGTGTTGTGAAGTGTTTTACACATCCACATTAGGTCCTGGACCCTTGCAAACTGAATAAAACGCATTTATGAATGTCTTGTAAAGGTGTTGTAAAGTGTTGTAAAGTGTTGTAAAAGACTTTCACACTTCTCTAGACTTAATAAACCCATTTTTTCTTAATTCAAAAATGTAAAATGTATTCAATTACATTATCACATCAATCTAGAAGGATTGTAAAATAAACTTAATGTTAATCTAGTGTTGTAATGTGTCTTACACATTCACATTGGATGTTGTGCCTTCCTAGGCTATGTGGACCTCATTTTAATGTTGTAAATTGTATTTAATCACACTTTTACATTGAATTTTGTGTCCTAAGCCCTAATTAACCCTTATATCATCATTAATAGGCCCCGATTTCCCCATATTGTGCATCATGAGGCATAATTTGATGAAATACCCAACAAAGTTACCATATAAACCTAATTTCCTCATTCCCCAACAACCCAGCTAGCAAATGGACCCCTCTAGGACTATTAGCCATATGTGGTGAATGAGTCCTTTCCAAGTGGTACTGATTCACCCAAGGTGGAGAATTAGTCCCATTTGGGTCATTTTTGAGTTTTGAGTGGGAAAAACTAGAATTTAAGCTTATTATTCTTTCATGTCAGCCTTAAGATCCAATTAATGGAAAAATAAGGTGAATTTCCTATAAATATAAGGCTCTAGAACCTAAATCATAACTATTCTTCATTAGTCATCCATCATTCTTCCATCTCAAGTCAAACAAGTTAGGGTTTTATCATTTCAAGTCATCAAGATAGCTTCCAAAGACATTCAAGGGTAGAATATTCCTCCATTGTTGTAGAAACACAAGATCAAGCATCATGGAAAGGTAATAACTCCATTGTTTCATGCTTCATTACATTCTTTCTTCATTTGGTTTAATTACCTAAAAAGGGGTTTGATTAAGGCAAACCCCCATACCCTAACATTCAATATTTTTCTTTCTCTTCTTGTGTGTTTGAAGATTTAGACATCTTGAAGGCTTTGAAACCATTAAATATCAAATTTAAAATTCATTGAATACATCTCCTTGTTGAAAAAGTCAAAATATCAACAAAAATCACTTTCAAGTTCATAAATCAGACTTTCGAAGGCAAACACCTGTCAAGAACTGAAGTGCAGACCATAGACTTCAGTTTCCACTTTTGAATATTTAGAAATTAAAAATTGGACTGATTCTCCATTGATGGAAAATGAGTCCCACTACCAGGCATGAACAAGGTTTTCTGTAGTTTTGGATACCCTTTTGTCCAAAATAGGCTTTGGAACAGTTTCCAAGATCTAGGACTAATTCGCCTACAATGGAAAATGAGTCCCTATAGGAAAAAATTCTAGATTTAGCAGCATTACAGATGCCATTTCTAGTCTCCATCAAGTTCTCAGGTGCACACTTTAAGTTTCATCAAATTTTTTTATAGTTTACTTTCATTTCTAGGTATTTTTGCATATCACAATGTGTTTTCCAACAAGTTGCATTTCAATAGTTTGGACTTAGTAATAAATAGCTTTTATCAGTTATTTGCATTTAGTTTATCTCATCTAGGTACATTTCATTCATATTTTCATTATACTTGTATTATTTTGAGTGAACCACCTAGGTTTTTTGCCTATTTCTCTCCTTTTAGGTGAAAAACCTTAAGAGTGTAAGAGAGCCATAGCACCCAAAAATCTATGGTTCACAAGCTAGGAATTTCTTTACATACTAGTAGGCATCTTGTTCCATGGTAGGAAAATAGTATCTTATGTGGAGTAGAATTTTTATTAGGATAATACCATTGATATGGGCTCAACAGATATTGTCATGAGCCTTTATGATTGCTAGGTTTCTTTGTTTGAGTCTAGACATTACAAAAAAGTGCATTCATAATCCCTATGATAAGGGTACTTTCAAGGATGGTGAAACAAGAGGCATGTTGAATAAATTATTTTCTTTAGTTGGATGTAAGGGTTTGGTAGGTGAGATAGACATGGATGTCATGATACCAAGGATTATCAACACCAATAATTTCACCTACCATTTTAGATTCTAGGATATAATATGTTGGGATGAATAATTGTTCAACCAAGAGTTGTCACTTATGTGTATTTTTTGGCATATCGAGAAGAGATCCTATTGTACCCATAACATCTATAGCCTTAGTATTAACTCAATAATTTGTTCAAAGGATAAGTCATTGAATTACTGTTTGAATCTATCCACCATCCATTTGTATGGAATGAGCTTATCATCTTTGGTATGGTATTCATTTTTTAATTGTTTAATGATGAGTTGAGAATCAACAAACATAATAAAGGTTGGGTATTCCATCAAAATACTAGTTTGAGCCTTAATATTTATTGTTCAAGTTTACAACACAACCCTATTTTTGAGAATTGGGGACCCTCCTTTGATGAGTTTAGTTGAGTCATGATTTTTTTTTATTATATTCATGTATCATAGTTTGTCACAATTGTTATTAGCATATTTTGGTGATAGGGTTGCATTTGGTTTGAAGAGTTACACTTTCCCTATTATCACTCTTGAGACATGGTATATTTGTTCACTAATCATGTACTTGGTTGCAAGTTGTATTTTGTTGCACTTGCACTTTATTAATGTGTCATAGTTGTTTGTCATGCTTTCTTGCAAACTTTGCATATGACATTATATTTTTTAATTTTTGTTATGTTTCATTCACCTTGTTAGCACATTGCAATTAGTTATGCCTTGTCATATTTGATCATTTTTTGCTTACAAGAACCTTTTCATGTTGCATCAGTTGCTTCAACCCATAAAGCATCATCGTTCATTATGCTTCTAACTCCAAATTTGGTGAGAATTTAATTCTAATCTTATGTTAACTCAAACACAAAAGATTAAAATACATATATTTCTATTAAAATATGTAATTTTAAATATGATTGTTAAATATATAGTTGCAATTTAAAGTTTAAAATACATATATTTTAGATATGTACTTTTAACTTGAATATTTAATTAAAATATATTTTACAAAATGAATTACATTCAAATTCTTTATTCACACTTTAAGATTTACTTTGTATACTAAAATTTTGAAAATAAATTTTATATACGCCTATTTCAAATGTTCAAATGTTCATATATATATATATATATATATGATGAAGGATATATATATATACTCATGATTACCACATGCATCAATTTCCAATATATATATATATATATATATATAAACATATATCGAATAACATTATGTATATACACATAATTATATATAAATATATATTAATATATATGTAGCTATATTATTTTATACACATTAATATATATATATATATATATATATAAATAATATAGCTACATATATATACACATATATATTTATATATATAATTATGTATATATACGTAATGTTATTTGATATATGCTAATATATATATATTTATTGGCACATAGGTCTCTTTACTAAACCCCATTGTGTAGTAGCCAAAATCCTTCTATTTTCTAGCGCAACAATGGTCGTTGTGAAGGAATCCACATCTTCATAGTTCTTAGTAGAGGTGATAAATCTCCCATGGGAGTTTCATGGGGGTTGGAAGCTTGGTTGGCTTGAGAAGTGAGTGCAATGTAAGGGGGAGCCTATGCAGCCAAGCTTCTAGATTCACATGCTAAGGATATGCGGTTGGGGAAACCTACATGGAATCTAGTGAATATTGTCTCTAAGTAATTTTAACCTAGATTGTGCTTGTCTTTATTGTGTTTGTATTCAAAGAAAAAATATTGTGTTTGCCAAGCATTTTTCTAAAACATTCAAAAAAACAAACACTCTTCAAAAATTTGGAAACACACTTTCAATTGGAAACAACTTCAAAATTTAGTCAAAAATGCAAACAAGTTTCTATCTGCAATGCATTTGTTTCCCTTCGCAACACATTTGCTCTATTGAAATGCATTTGCGCTTCGGCCGTGATTTGCTCATATAATGCATTTGTTGCTTCCTCGGGACCATATTTTCTTTTGCTGAAACGTGATTTGAACATTTGTTGAACTACATTGCTATAGCCTATTTTTTTTCTTTTTGTGATGCATTTGTTTTCCTACGATTTTGTCATTTGTTGTAATGCAATCGCTTCCTACATCTTTTGATCGCCTGTATATATATACATAATTATATATAAATATATATTAATATATATGTAGCTAGCTATACTATTTTATATACATTTATTAATATATATATATATATATGTACATATAAATCCTTCATCATATATATATATATACATTAATATATATTAACATATATTGAATAACATTATGTATATATACATAATTATATAAAAATATATATTAATATATATGTAGCTATATTATTTTATACACATATATTAATATATATATATACATAATATTATTTTAATACCTTTATAAAAACACTCATACTCTCATATCCATCAATCGATATATATACACGAATTGTATTTGTTGAGTTTGGGATTTGAGCGTTCTAAATTAGATCATTGTGTTTATTATAAAACTGATGGTGATTGTTTCCTGTTTATTACATTATATGTTGATGATTTGTTATTTATCAATAAAGGGAAAGGTATGATTTCAAAATTGAAATCTCAAATTGCTGCTAAATTTGAAATGGAAGACCTTGGTGTAGCTAGACACATTCTTGGAATGGAAAATAAAAGAGAACATAAAGCTATCACATGGCCAAAGTAAGTATGTCAATTTAATTTTACAGAGGTTTAATATGCAGGATTGTATACCATTGTGTGTTCCTGCTTTAGCTAGAACAAAGTTATCTATTTTAGAATGTCCAACATCTCCATCAAAGATGGAAGACATAAGTAGAGTTCCTTACTAGAGTACAGTTGGAAGTTTGATGTATGTTATGGTTTGTACAAGACCAGACATTACCCAAGCAGTGGGAGTTATTTCTAGATATATGTCTAATCTTGGTAGAGTTCATTGGGATGTAGTTAAAAGAGTCTTTAGATATTTATGATGTACCTCATATTATTCCTTGTGTTATCATAGTAATATGACTAAAGATAAGATTTCCCTTGATATTCATGGTTATGTGGATTCAGAATGGGCATGTGATATTGATAGTAGACGATCCAATAGTGCTTATGTGCTTACTTTATTTGGTGGTGCAATTAGTTGGATGAGTAAGTGACAGGCTATGGTTGCTTTGTCCACTACTGAAGCTAAGTATATGGTAGCTACTCATGCTTGTAAAGAAGCCATTTGGATTATGAGACTGTGATATTAGAATAAAACAAGGTGTAGTGACAATTTATTGTGACAATCAAAGTGTGATATGTCTAGCCAAGAACCTGACATTTCATGCTAGGACCAAGCACATTGATGTATAGTATCATTTTGTTAGAGATATGGTCGAAGATGGAAAGGTGAAGCCGGTTAAGGTAGAGACTTTGATGATTTTTTTGATTCTTTAACTAATCCTATGAGCATAGAGAACTTCATATGGTTCTTAGAGACTATGGGCTTTTTGACCCCTAACAATTAAGAGATGATGTTTATACACCTTGTCGTTGCTCTTGTAAGGTGTTTGAAAAGTAGGAGATTTGTTGGGAAAATGTGTCTCAACCTTGCAATTACATAAAGTATTATTGGTACATCAGAAACAGGAGGTGTAGGGGGATTCCCTCTCATGAGGGCTTCGGGGGGATCATCCCCCCGATTGGGGGTCTAGAGGTAGCATGCTTGAAAGAAAAAATATATTAATATTTTATTATTGTAAATTGGGACTATTCATCATTAGGTCTTAGATCTGGCAGTTGATATTTTATTAGATTGAATTTCCCTAGAAGGAAACCCTATTTTATGAGAGCATTGTATTATAGTTGTGTATTGTGATGTATTCTAAGAGTCTAATAATGGTCGTGTTGTCTTTGGATCTCTGGTTGGTGATACTCCAGTGAGAATATTGATCTATAAGTATATTGAAATCATTTTTATTTCTGAATAATATATTGGGAAACTTTTTTGAGTGTGGGGTTTTTCTCTCGAGAGGGTTTTCCCCACATAAATCACTATGTTGTGGTATGCATGATATTTATGTTTATTTATGTTTAAGTTTCTATAATTGTTAAAGATATGTAAAGTTTTGTATTAACCTCCTCTCAATATTAGTGTAGGAAGTTGTTTCACTACTTTAGCTTCCTTACAAAATCCCACAAACTGTTTGAGAAAATGCCTCAAAGGGATGTGGTCTCATGGAACCTTGATTTCTAGACAAGCTTCTTGGGGATTTAATTTACTTAAATGTAATGAAATTAGATGGCCAAAATTATTGTTTTACAAAACATACATGTGGGTATTATATCAATGCTTTTATAGGAGATATATTGGTCTCACGTTCTGCAAAATCTGCTCAAGAGACATCATTAGTTGGAATTCTATGCCAAATAAGTAATAAGTTCATAAATTATTTTTGTGAAGTTCTAGAAAGGAAGGCCTCTAATCATCCTTTTAAAAATGTATCAAGCTTGTTACATTGCATCTAATGCTTTGTATTTCTTTGCCACTAGCTCATAGGAGGGATGTTTTAAGAGCATAGGAGGCCTTAGCTCCGCCTTTATGGAACTGAGTCAATTGGAATCCATTTACATTCAAATTTTTATATGTTTAGTATCTATTGTAACATAAGAATGAATCAAATTAAAAATATAATAAATTATATATTACTAAAAATAATGATAACGTTTGGTGCCCAAATTTTCAAATCTTTTTGTAGCCTATTGTCTTTGTTGGTATTTTTCATATGTTGTCAAACATTTGTTTAAGCTTGTTTCATTCATATCATCTAACTTGTATCCCCCCACCTCAGGTTTAATATCTAGAATGATATTTTCATCTCCATGGTTGTTCTAGTGGTAGGGTCATATGCTTGTGCATATGCTAGGATTGAGTATAGGCTCTACACTGTTGAAGGAAAAATTATTGTGTACTAGTTTAGAATTCGCTATGAATTTCACTAGTAGAATTTGGAAAATAAATGACTACATGACTAAAAAAATTAGTCACGAAAACTAAAAATGATTAAATTCTAGTATTTTTTGCAACATAGCTATAAATGATGTAGGAGCATCCAGCGGTGTAGGGAAATATTGCATCACCCAAAAAAAATGATTTTCCTTAATTTATTTAGCTGTTTTGAGTTACATGATGGCACTTAAGGGATGTAAGACAATCATGAGTCAAAAATAGCAAAAAATAGTCACTTACTATTTTTAATAAGTTAACCTAAACAAGCTCGTATGGACCTAAAAATTTACCCCAAGGAGCATAACTGAAAAACATTTCTAGTCGTGAAAGAATCGTCTCAATACCCTGCACGGTTTGGGAGATATTAAAGTTTTCGTCTCGGGAAATTTCTCCAATGTAGCTTCAAATTCATATATGAAGACTCTAGAGGCCCCAAAATATCAAAAAAAGTTGACAAATTGACCTACAGTGGATTTAAGCATTGTATATCTCTTCGAGAGCTTTCCAATGATATGCAATAATAGTAAATCGAACATCCAGATCAAAATTTATGGCTCCACGAAGTTGCCCCTCTAAAAAGTGAATTTCATTAAAATTTCTTCCTAGGCTAGAAATCAAACGGTGGGACTTTTGATGCCAAAATAAAAGGGAAAGTTGAATGTTCTAGAACATTCTAGGGCAATTATTGGGGTAAAAGAAAAAGAGTTAAGTGGGGGTTGTAGGGGTGGCTCCAAATAATATATTTTGTTTTGAGAGTTGATTTTGGTGTAATGAATCAAGCCCATGAGGTTGTAGCATGTAAGTTTTGAATTTGTAATTTCATTTTCTAAAAAATAATTGAAAGTGAGTTTTTCTTTTTTGTCTCACATCTTTTGTGTTGGTATCTATTGTTATGATTTGTGTGGCTTTTGGGTGGTGTGGCCCTCATCAATAAATGACTAATTGATCATCATGAGTGACTAATTTGATCATCAGGTGGAAAATATAGTGGAAAGTAATAAAAAATAAAGTGAAAGACTAAGTTTTTTTGGGTGCCAAACAATGAAAAAGAGAATTTTGACTAAGTTTTTTTTGGGCGCCAAACAATGAAAAAGAGAATTTTCATTCCTTGTGTCCATTGAGCCACGTAACAAGGGAAGGTTAGGGGTTTTCTAGTTTGTTGGTTGAAAGAAGTCCAAATATTTTTTGAGGGCATGGTGTAGAACTAGTAGTTAGTTGCACCAACATCTATCCACGTTGTTGAGAAGATCTGGGATAAAGGCATGTTGAGTTTGATCTGAAGAAACATTTTTTGTTGGCTTTGAATTCATCCACACTGCAGAGATTCACAAGGGTTTGAAGACATGTTGCATGCATGAGGATATTTTCCAAGGTTTTGAGGATAGATCATGCCCATGTTGAGTAATATTCAAAGTTTTCCTGGAAGCCTTCATCCTCACATCTTTCCAGGTATACTCTATGTCGTTAGGGTTTTTAGTTTTGTCTGAAGTTCTGAGGATGAGCTTATTAGGAAAACAACCACCTTCATAGGTGATATTTTCATATCACAATGCAGATCTTTTGAGAAGATCATAGGCCATGATATGTTTAAGACATGTCAGTAGTCTCATTGTTGAAGTGTCAATGGGTTTTACTCGTTATGAGGAGTTTTTCTGGTTATGAATGGAAATATGTATGTCTTTGTAAGGAAATAATGACAAACAAATGGAAATATATATGTTTTACTATCTTGATATCACTAATGTTGACCACCATTAAAATTCAGCCACGACCTATGGGTGAGAACTGCTTCTTTAGCTAATAGGTTTTTGTCCTTGGCCATTTACAAACTAGTAGGGGTTTTGTCCTCTAGTTACTAACAATTTGTGAGGTGTTGTCCTCAAATCTATTCATTTGAAAACAAATGCTCAAGACAAATCTCATTAGGGTTTGATGTGGGTGTTCAAAATTAACCTACCATTGCATGTTTTCTTTATCTAAATTATCATGACTATAGCTTCTCTTTCTTTTTATCCATCCTTTTCTACCTAAATAAACAAGTGTTTTAGATATCCCTTATCACCCATTGTCATGTGGCTATAACTGTCCCATGAATCCTTCATGATTTATCTTTCATGACTATCATTCATATTTGAAGATGGCAGTTTAAATGTCTTCAAGATAATTGTGCTATGTCCTTTCATATCTTATAAATATTGATAACCATGACTATCCTATTTCAATGAGGTCAATCTCAATGCAATTACTTGATATCCACTTATGCTAGCTTCAACTATGACTAAGGTCATATTTACTATCATGTATGAGCTAACTATCCTCATAAAATTTCGTCACTATCCATTGGTTATAGTAACTGTCCCTATTTCTTGATTTTCCCTTAGCTTCGTGGTACTTGTCCTATTTATTACAGTCATAGAGAGTATCTTTTGCATATGGATTTCCCTTATATCCATTGACAAAAACTATCATCTTTTATGTCTTATAACCATCTTTTATTATCTACAATCTACCTTTTTATAAATGTTTATACACAAATCATTTCCCTTTGTTAATAGGTCTACCACTATTGAATGCTTAAGGAGACCTTCATGGTGAAAGCCTTTTCCATTTGTAACATGATTGTATTTAATAGAGCACTATCCTCTTCAAAACTATGCTTTCATGTCTTCATGAACCTCTCATAATCCAAGGTATAGCTAAGAGTTTCCCATGTAGCTTGCACTTGACATTGCCATGGTGATGAATCATATGCAAAATTCTTGTCCTCATTCATCACTAGACTCATATTAATTTCCTTTTGGCATAAAAAAACCTTATCATTTCTATATGATCACTTCCCTTGCACAATCCTTTTAAGTAACATTCATAAGGTTTAGAAAATATTGATCACTCTTTAGAATAGCCTATTAAACATGGATTGTACTTCAATGCACTACATAATTGATATAAAAAAACCACTCTACATATCAACTAGAGTTATAGGCTCTTTATTGCAGCAAGAGGTAATCACTCTTAGATCATGCTATCATTACATTGTAACCCATTAAACCTGAGTCAACCTGAATGCACCCAATGATGATTGACACCTAATTGTGATGACCGTGATTAATTTGTACATGAATTATGCTCATATGATTTCCTCCATTTCTCTCACAACATAGCCACATTAAACTTGGGTCACACATGAATGCATCCTATATTTTTTATAGCACAAATGTGCCACATGACCAATAGAGTTATGGATCACATAATACAATCACAAGAATTTTTTCCTCATTTGTGCTCTTATGGTGAACCTTTACTTCATTTTTTATTGTTAGGATTTCTTAGTGATTATTCCATTTCCATGTGGCATATTGTTAAAAGAAACCAAGAAAAAAATCATTCTATTTTTAGTTAACTCCTGCTAACATACTTTTGGAATAAATGATTGACTGCATTACTTTGAGTGTGAAGATTTTTTTTTGCTTATAATACATTAATTGAGAGCTATAGTAGAAAGCTTCTTATGCTGAAACCCATCCTGTAAAATTTCTTTAATCTACATTTAGGAGGATTCATGGATTTTTTTTATTTATACAACTTTTTTTTTAATAGTAAATGACATCAGATTCTTTTTGAAACTAAAGTGATTTATTAATTATGGTTTTATAACGATTAATTGTTTTATTTAGAAGGGGTTAATATGTGGCATTTTTATGTGCAGGAAAAATAGATTGTGATGCAATATTAAGGTATGGATGGTTCAAGAAAACTTGGATTGCTATCAGTGGCATAACCAGGTTGGAGAGTACCTTCAGCCGGTCTAAAACACTTCCAGGTGTTTTCTCTTGGAAGAAAAACCTGAGTGTAGGATTACAAACGTTGGTAGAAAGAGAAAATCATAAATCTATTGGTCCAATTTCAGATCCAATTTGAGGTCGTGAATATTAGACAAAGAAAGTTTGTACATTTTAAAGAGAAAATCATAAATTTTCTGGTCCAATTTCACATCCAATTTGAGGTCATGAAGCTTTGATAGAGAAAGTTCCTACATTCTAAAGATAAAATCATAAAGTTGTTGGTCCAATTAGAGATCCAATTTGAGGTCATGAAGCTCCGACAGAGAAATTTCCTACATTGCAAAGATAAAATCATAAATCTACTTGGTCCAATTTGAGGTCCAATTATAAGGATTTATCTTTTTAATTATACTTTCTCACATTTGGCTTGATACAAATTGTTACTTTAGAATTATGGCATTGCTTCTCTTATAATGTTTTCAACCCTCATTTCAGGGAAGAGCTTCGAAGATGGTTCCTTCAAATGGAGACTACATTTGTCATGCCTATAATTTATGCTTGAAAAACCCAACTATTTTTTTTTTCTTTTAATTTAATTATTATTATTATTTTTCTTAACAAGACTATGTCTAATAAATTGATGAGTAAACTTTAATGATAACAATATTATTGCTTAACCCACTTTCTAAATATTAATATTAATAGTGTACTATTTACCCCATAATCTTTAACGAGAACAATACTAGTAATTATCCATTAGCAATACCATTGTTTATTGGACAATTGGATCTTAATATTAAGTATTTTATTTAATCTTTATAACAAACAAACATATCAATGTTTGTAGATATAAATGATAATATTAATTGTCATTATTCAATTAACTAATTTTATTTAATCAATTAAATTGATCATTATATAATCTAAAATTAAATATGAATAACAATAGTAACTTCAACTATCCTCCTCTATATAATAATATTTTTGTTCAATTAATAATTGTCTTAAAAATACACAACCATAGTATCACTATTAACTTAACCAATTCTTAGAAATAATAATATTGTTACATAACCCACAATTAAATCTTCAAATCTAAATATTAATTATGTTGAAATTAAATTGCCTAAACATTTATAATAAAATTATTATTTTTAAATGAACAATTAAACCTCAATTATAATGTTAGCATTATTCATTGATATTTATTTTATTTATTAATATACCTAAGTATGATAATAATAATATTATTTAATAAATCCATATAATATTATTTACTAATAATGCATAGTATATATATATCACCCACATAGTAAATTAAAAAAAACTTCCATGTATACAAATACTCTTTAGGTCAAAAATTATCTAAAGGAAGCTTACACTAATTACCTTTAGAATTTACTTTTTCTCTATTATTTTATTTACTCATCCCCTCTAAATCTCACACTTGCCTAATAGCAATAATAATATTAGATATATATTCATATATTTTCTTTTTATGTTAATATGATGGTAAAAAAAATATCACTTCCCTTTACTCAAGTAACTTTAGACGTATTTCCTTTTATCTCATTACACTTAATAAGGATGCCTCTATTATTTATTTTTGTTCATAAAATAACTTCCAATAGTAACTATTATAAAATAATAATACCAATCAACAATTATGTTCAATTATGTTATTAATATTGGTATGAATATCTACGATACTGGTATACTTATTGATATTAATAATAATACCATAGACTATGATATCAAAAGATAACCTTTGCATAATTGTAAACATTTGAAAACTTGCCAACAATAATAGTCGATGTAATTTCAGGAAGTAAATCTATTATCTGATAACAACTCTAGAAAATTGTATTGCTGGAGCTTTTACTACTGGAGTGTTATTCTCTCTTAAATTTGGAATAAGAATTGACAGGAAAAATAGTGAACACACATTTCTCAGATATTGGAGACAAATATAAAATAATGATAGAAGTAAATATATAAAAACATGGATTGTATTTTGCTCATTTTTATCTATTTATCCACTTAGAATTATTGTTCGCTTAACAAGAATAACATCAGTTATCTTTATCTTTACGGAAGGAGAACCTTATTCATTCATATTAGTTACAGAATTGGGCTGCAAGAAAACTACTGTCAATTTATTGGAGCTAAGCCCAATTTTCCATCACCAATGCACCAACATAACACAACCCATATCTATTGACATAAGATTTACAATTATATATAGTAGTTAAGGACGCTACATAGAGTGAAGATTATGATGATGGAACCCCTTTTTCTTGACAAATGAACTCTTAGTTAACCTCTTTTGTCAATCGATGTAGTTGGTAGATGCATTGATTGTTATTAAATGTTTTGATACCAGAAGTACCACCTGACTTCATTATCTACCTTATTCGGCTGACTGCTGTTGCAAAAATTTCTATAAGTTGCTTGTGTTTGTTGAAACTATTAATGGGACATATGTGTATATTCCAAACTATTATGCTAAAAATTTTGTACAAAATGACTTCTACGCAATCCTAATTTTTTGGTACACATTTAAGTGGGTTAGATAGAATAGTTTGGACGTATGAGGTCAATATGGGCATAGGTCAATGTGAGCACATGCATTCAGTCAGTAGAAAAAAATAGTGCTTGTACACTGCAATATGCCAAGTCAATTTGCATGCGATGAACAAGAAACATAGCACTGTTCTTACTTTTACTCATGCATTCCATACTTATACTTCTGCATCCTGAGGCGTAGGTAAGTGGATTACACTCTTTTATTTAATTATGATATAGCTACTCCACCGTCCCCTATGCGGAAACAAGACTCCTGACCCCTATTCGTAAAAGAACCCCCAGCTATTAATTTAAGGGATAAAATTTGATCCTGCTAGTTTGGTGTTGAACAACTCTTAATTGTCCTATTCAATGATCTAATTCTTTTGAGTTCTAAAGTACATTATAACTCATCATTTTTCCCAAGTGCGACCACATAGGCCATAAGGGAGGATCTCTACAAGTTGTTCAAAAAGGTGCACGAAATATGGCTAGGATTGTCAAGATGACCACAAATAGATTTACCAATCTTTAGTTGTTACTTCTAACAAGGAACCCATGGAAGGAATTTTTGGAGGGAAGACTTAGATTCACCATTTAGAAAAGCTCAAGAATTTCACTATATGTTGGGGACAAAAAAATTCCCAGACAAGCTCAATTAGCAGGTCCGAATAATCACGCACCATCATCTTAGCAATAAAATAATTAACTATTGTTGAAGAAAGCTTGCCTTATCATATTTGGAAAAATAGTAGATTAACAATTGAAGAACCCATCGACCTAAATTCATGTTTATAATTATCTATTTAGATTATCACTGATTGTTATTACTAGAAGAGGATGCATCTTTGCATCTGTTAGTTGGTTTCAAACTTAATCCTGAGAGCACTTCCTAACTCCATACTATACTATACTATTTTATTACATAGTTATACAAAATGTTAGTGTTTTAACCAAGAAAATATGGTATTTTCATTGAACTAAATTACCCACACATTGCAATGTTACTCAATTGTCTGATATTTGGATTGGATTGTAAGCATGAATTTTATCCCTATGGAATTTAGCTGAATCACTTCCCTTCTAGAGGGTTTCCCTCTCTTTTTTTCATTTTATTTCATTTTATTTTTGTTCTCTTTTATAGAAATAACATGTTATCACAACAAAATATATTACACCCTAAGTTCAAACAGATTAATTATTTCTTTACCTTATTATATCTTCTTTGTTTCTCTTATATGCCTCCTACTATCATTAAAAATGAACAAATGTATTTTCAGGCTTTTGCAGTGATACAACATATAACTATTCAACCGTATAAGAGATTCTACTGTGCTTCCTTAATGTATCTTACATAAGGTGTTTGCTACAATTCACAAGGTATACATGTTTTCTTCATTCCAACAAAATATAAGACTTCCAATACTGCACTCAATATTTAAAAGCACAATGGAGAGCACACAAAGGGATCATGCTTACTTTTTTTTCCATTTTCTTTCATGTTGCAATAATCATTAATTTTACACATCACAACAAATTTTAAGAAATACAATGCATGGCATACAACTAAGCAAGGCTTGCTCTACACCCTACCATAATGGTGTCATGGAGCCTCGTGGGCTCTAGCCATACCCCCGAGCAAGAAAATATTCTACCTCCAAGATGATAAATGGAGCCCTTTAAAATTTTGTAAAATAAATAAGAATAACATAACACCAAATTTGATGCATCTAGGTTCTCTACTTTCTATCTTCTACCATGAATCCATACATTATGTCAACTTTCTAAGACCAATACACAAAAAGGAAAAGAACGTAGGAAAACTTATCTCTTTCCCCTAAATGAGGGAATTTAGTTGTTCTACTCTCCTTTCCTTTGCAAGCCAAGCCTTCTTGATCACTAACTCCCCAATTAAGACTCCTCTCCTCCTCTCCATCCCTCTACCATCTTCACTAAAGTTCTCCAAAAGGAGAAGTGGGTAACACCCCACTCTTCCTTCCTCTCTAGGATATATAGAAATTTCAAGTTACAGCCCTTGAATGGGGAGTTGTGAAGTGTACCTGCCTCCATCAATGAGAGTCTTTTCCTTATTGAAGAAGAACATGCACTTGGACATCTCCTCCATCTTTCCATCACATCCTCTCTTCAAAACTCGTCACTCTCCATAATGAGGACTTTTCAAGGGTCAAGTCATGTCCTAAGGGCACTATTGTATGCCTACTTGACCCCTACCACTATGGTATAGACCCTAGAGCATTTAGTTTTGCATCCCAAGGAAAATGACCAACAAACCTCTTTAAAGACCAGTTTAAGCTTCCATGGGGTTTCTGCTTGGATAAAATAGTTTCTAAAATCTCCAACACAACTTACATCTCATGACAACTGAAATACCCTTTCCGCCCAAAGGATAAACAAAATATATTTCCTTCTAAGTTCCAAAATAAGGAAATCAAATACATAACCACCAAAGGATGTCTTTCAATTGTTCTCATTGGTTTTCTCTTCTCGTATTGGCACCCTTTCTTACCTGCACATTACCAATGAAATCATAAGCAAAAATCGTATACCACATTAATTTGGTAGCTAAAATAAGATTTAATTGTATAGTTCAATTTCATTAAAGTTCCAATTCGTGCTCATAGTTTACAAGTGCCTAATACCTTCATGGCAATGATAATAAAACATGCCAAAATGAAATACAAGCACGTTGTGCTTAAAATCACACTATGGGTAATCTAAAATGTATCTAAGCATCTACTTGGGAGAATATATAACAAAATTAATATTATATATTATTAGGATGTGAAGTGGGTCTTACAACCTTTTTCTACCTATAGGTTCCATCTAGAAACACGAGGAAGCTCAGTAATGTCATACTCAGAGAAAAAGTAGGAGTCTTTATTTAATTGTTGTAGCATAACACATAGTTAATTGTTCATATACCATTGTTTCTAATTCAAAATTGTTATACCTTATTCTAGGAGCAAATCACAGGGGAGTCTATACATAAGACACCATTGTTTCAAATTCAAAATTGCTTGTTCTTTCATAATTGTTTGCTTCAATTATTTGATCTGAGACAACCTATTGTATAGAATATGATCTCAAAATCATAGTAAAATCCTTTATTTTGGCAAGACTGTTCAGAATCTTCCCATCATAACAATGAACAAAAGAATCAATCATTAACCTGAACTTTGCAAGAGTTTCATCAAATTCTACTTGTCCACTCTCTTTCCCATTCTAAATTTTATTCCCAATCTCAATCCTATGAATCCTACTATTAGCCATAACTTTACCATGTGTTGAGGATAGCTTTGAGTTTTTACCCAAGCAAGAATTGACAAATTTTTTCCTTGCTAGATACAATGTGTTGAAAAGCTCTTTGAAGTTATTTTGGAAAAGAGTTCTTGAGAGTATAATGTACAGTTTTGAATTAACCTTTTTGCATGAATTCCATATCTTTAATCAGGTATTTTGAGCTTGATGACCTTCATCAAGAATGAGGCTTTGTAATATCTATTGGTGGTTTTCTAAAGGGCTAAGCATGTTGGAAGGTGAAAGCTTTAGCCGGATCTACTCATTCTTGATGAAGATTAAAATAAAACGAGAGGAAATAGTTGATCCAAAGAGATGTAGAAATTCATGCAAAGGTTGATTCAAAGAGCAATGCGTCTCTCAGAAACTCTTTTCAAGGCCAGCTTCAAAGGTACCTGCATGCATGTCTCTGATACCTCATTAATTTGTTAATTATTGCTTGGGTAAAAACTCAAAGCTCTCCTCAACACCTAGTAAAGTTATGGCTAACAATAGGATCTACATGCTGAGGAAGTTCTTCATGGATGAGATTGGGAATAAAATTCAAAATGGAAAAGAAAAAGTAGAATTTGATAAAACTATTGCAAAGTTCAAGTTAATGAATGATGCTTTTATTCATTTCTATGATGGAAATATTTTGAACAATATTCCTAGAATAAAGGATTTTACTGTGATTTTGAGAGCATCTATACATCGAGGTATATTAGATCAATAAATCAGAAGCCAAAATGAAAACAGAAAACTAACAATTTTGAATTTGAAACAATGATGTCTTATGTATAGACTCCCCTATGATTTTCTCCTAGAATAAGGTATAGTAATTTTGAATTTGAAACAATGGTATATGAACAACTATTTAGTCTATATTTTATGCTACAACAATTAACTACAAGTTAGAACATATCCATATCAACATAAAATAGCAGGTACAATTCACCACAAAATATGTTGTGGTAATTGCATTGTAAGGAAGTTTGTACTCCATGAACATTATCTATGCACATCAATATGTTGGTTATTATCTTGATCTCCTTTGTGATCAAAAGAATAATGAAGTTCATTGCATAACTCGTGACCATTTTGTAGTGCTATGATCCAGTGCTTTTTTACTTCTTATTCATTGTGTTCTCAATCACCATGTGCAAATGAATTAGATGATAGATCTTTATCACCATTTGACAGTAAATTTCATTGTTTTTGGACTGTTTGTTATGATTCAATCACCGTTTGACAATGTTCTTCCTTTCTCAATCCTATAGGATAGAGGAAAATTCATAGTTTGCAACTCTCTAACAATGATATTCCTTTTAGTGATCTCAGTAACCTAATTTAATGTGTTATCTTCTTCATTTCTTAGTGCTAACAATGCCTACACAGTGTTTTCTCAGTCACCATAACAATTCTCCTTCATTTGAAGATATTATGTTGCTTAAATAGTAATGTTTCAGTGAATTCATATTTTGTCTTGTAAATGTCTTATTTCACTTGTAGAGTTTTTTCATGCATAATATGTAGTCAAGATGCCTTTAAATGGAGCTATTTTGTAGAGGCAGTAGGATAATGGTTTCAATAAAATAAGAGTGTTAGTGAGAGGTATGACAGTAGATACACTAAGAATGGAAGGTATAATGTTTTGATAGTAAAAGAATCATTTGTCTACTCGGATCTTGACATAAGTTTCCCCAATACATAAGATAGTGTATAATGTACTCTATTCCACGGTATCCACCTAATTCTATACCACCCAGAGAAGCAATGAATGAGAGTATATGTGCCCTATATTTTGCATCCCAAATGTGTCTTTCTAATGGTTTTCGACAATTAGGAAGAAGGTATGCCATGAAATGTTTGTGCCCACCCAAAACTAAGCCTTACAAAGAATGTCTACACCTATGAAAAATATAACCATAAGCTACTTCAAAATACACATTGGCATCTTTATGATTATATACACATCATATTTTTTGCCATAGGTTCAAAATACACATTTATTATAATATTCACACAACAAGAATCTTGAAAGGCCAAAAACCTTGCTCACATTCTTCCTAGGTCACTCCTCAAGATCTCATATCAATATTTGTGGGATCTTTACAATAGCTTATCCACTGATGAGAAGGCTCCCCTCATTTTCTAATGGAATAAATTGTCATTTTCTCTACTTGAATGTGTAATGTGATGTAGCACATTCAATGTCACAAGGCATAGTTTGAGAGAAAATTTTTGAGACTTGATATCCATAGAATCCAACTTCTTGAAACACAAAATGCAAAACCAAAATTCAAGGAAGGTGCTTTCAATATTGTTATTGCTAACTGAGCACTCATGTTATCTCCTAGTTTTCTTCCAACTAACCAATTATATGAGTGATTATTTCTCATTAAGGCATAAGCATATTTGGAAGTGGATTTTTATTAGATATTGTAGTTGCAAGTTCAACTTCGGATCGCTAAAGCCTTTGTAAAACCTTATGCACAACCACTGCAACACCACATGAGTGTTGTTGGGCCTTCACAGTGATGCAGGGAGTGATCCAAAGTGCAACTTGCAACTACAATATATGATAAAAAACCACTTCCAAATATACTTTTGATGGATTTTCATATCCTCATCCAAAGCTTCAATTCACACACAGGAAGGAAGGACACTTTCAAAGGTTGGGGAGTTGGGATTTACACCTACTGGTTACATTTTCTTAAAATTTTCTAAGGACTTTTTAGAAAAACCCATTTTGAACAATCCTTCAATCACGGTGTTCCATGATATCACATTTCTTTGAGGTATTTTTTGAAACAGTTCACTTGCCTTGTCTATGCTTCCACATTTTCATGTATGTCTAGCAGGGCACTTGTAATTACAACATATGACAAAAAAATCCTTGGTATGCTTTGATGGATGTCCCTTCGTTATTACTGGATATCTGATGTAGTGCACATTATTATAGTGCAAGCCTATTTTTCATATTGTTTCATTTAGCATCACCAATATTCTCCACAAGAACATTGTCCCTTTTTAAAATGATGGAAATGGTTCACATCTCTCAAAACAATTTATCTTGCAACAATCTTGGAGATGGATTTAGATGCAATGTGAAAATCAGAACATACTCGAAGGTTGTTAACAACTCTAATAGTTGTAGTAGGGGCCATGTTTAACAAACCAAATGCAATTGTTAACTTTCACTATGGTGGTAAATAAATTATTCTTTTTTCTTCTATTCCACAACATTAAGTAAAAGTCTTGAATCTGGAAATACCCTACTTCCTTCACTTGCCAAGCCAATTTCTCCAATTTTGCATAGCTCTCCCATGTTTGTGGATGTGATTTGTCTCCTACAATTTTTTAATTGATTTTTCTTTCTGTTGTGTTTTGACTTACTTTTGTAAACTTGCAATATACAATGCACTTTTTTTCTTTTTGAATTGAGACTAATAATAATTTTGTTAGTTGTATTGAGGTACAACTTCATTCATGGCAGAAAAGGTAGACCTTGTTGCTCATATCAGATGGCATGCTACATATAAAGAGGAAAGATTCTAGTTGGGTTATTTTTGACTGCATTGAAGGAGAGATCTTCATATATGGGACATGATCAATACTCTCCTTCTTATTATACACGTTATAGCTTGCTCCAAGAAGATTTCCCACATTGTAGAAATTTTAAGAGATGAAAGGGGCATGTGGTCGCATTAAAGGGCTGCAAGCATGCATTTCCATTATTGCAAAAGTATTTTAGAGAAGTTTCTTTCTGGCTGTCATTTATGTGCAATATTGTAACTCATATTTTTAGTCTTGTGACTAAAAATAAAAATTTTAATACTCTATTTCTAAGCTATAACTAGAACACCCTTATTTTATTAATAATGTTCACCGATTTTTCCTTCTCAATGGATGTCTTATTGTGTGCAATTGATGATTGATGTGTATTTATGTGTTTTATGTTTAAATCCTCAAATATCAATAAATTAAAATGACTAAATATACTACTAATTGATGTTAATTAATAATTAAATTGACTAATTATTACATGGATGGAAGCTAATGGTTGAGTTTTGGAAGCTACCATGGCTAGGGTTGTGCCTAGTTCGAGCCTTGCAGGAGAGAATATGCAGGAAATTAACAACAATAGGTGGTTCTCAGCACAATGGAGTCTGTAACAAGGAAATCAATTGGCGGGGAAGTCTAAGTGAAAATGGTGCAGGGAAATCACAAACAGAGAAGGTAGCATAGAAAATAGGCTCTAGCAAAGATGGCTTTGTTTTGGATGGGGGAGTCTTGTCCATGCATCGAAGCCAAAAGAGAGGGATTTTTACTACTTTCATTTCAGGAGGTGTTGGTTGTGTCAAGGGGTCCAAAGTGATTTATACTAGGGGAAATAAAGCAAGACAATCTCTTCCATTGAAGCTACCAAACAAATTCTTGACAAGAGAGGGAGGAGGGGATTATGGCTTACCTTTGGCACCTAAATCAATCACAATGGAGCTAGATGAGGAGCTTGAGCAAGAAGTTAATTTTAATGATTTTTTTTTTCTGGGTTAGGTCTGATTGGAAGATTCAGGGGATTCTGGCCCAACTTGATGGACCTCTAGCAGTGGATTTCTCTCCATTGGAACCATGTTTTAGAAGGGTATGTCCAAATCTATCCCATGGCTAAAGGCTTTTTCATTGTTGTTTTTGAAAAGGAGCAGGATAGGAAAAAAATCCTATGTGATTACCACTGGGATTGGGAAGAAAAATATCCATTGATGTTAAAGCCTTGGCATAAGGATTTTAACCCAGCCACTGAAGTGTTTGAGAAGGTCCCTATCTAGGTGAGACTTCCCAACTTTCCCTTACATTTTTGGTTTGATTCTTGTTTAGAGGCTATAGGGAATGCTTTAGGAAAAAATTTAATGGTGGAAGAGGGGTCTTCAAACCTTTCGCACTTGACCTATTCCAAAATTTTTGTGTCAAAGGTGCCTCCAAAGGAGATTTGATTAAAAAAATTGAAAGGTTGTTGGGTGCAACCCATGGATTATGAAGGGATCCCCTTTAGGTGCAGAGTTTGCTTTAAAATTGGACATTTGGAAGCTAAATGTGCCAAACACAGAGCTACCAAATTAGCCTCATGGTGGAAAGGGTTTGGCCCCCAACACTATACAATGGAGAAAAAGGAAGAGAATCAAATGATCTCTTAGGAGAAAGGTAGAGAGGAAGGGGATTAGGAAGGGAAGGCGATGGTGGAAGAAGCTAGAAGGGAGGATGAGCAACAAAATAGAGTTGTCTTGGCATAGGAAGGGAATTTGGAGATGAACAGAGATAAGGTTGTCTATAATGAAGGTGAAATGGAGTTGAATCCCAAAAATTGGGCAGTGACACCTGAATTTCGAGAGAAGAAAGGTCTGGTGAGGTTGCAAGAGAAAGAAATAGGGAAACAAAAAGCAATGGAACAGATTCAACAAAAAAATGGAAGTGTGGATGGAGTTTTGAAGAGTCCTTATGAAAACCCAATGGAATGGCAGAAGGAGGCTGCAAGGGTAGAGGATGGTTGACAAATGGTTAAGGGGAAGAAAGCAAAGAAAGGAGGGAAGGAAACTTTTACAATGGTCCTCAAGTCCTAGATGAAGAAAAGACCAATTTGAGCTCCAAACTCTTGACCTATTAACAAGTCCCTTTTAGGGTTTGATGGTTTTAGGCTTGCTTTCTTGTGATGCTTGGGGTGTTTTTGTTTGTATTGTTGGGTTTCATTGTTTGTAACTCATGAATTGGACTGTATTATGGTAGTTGGTAGGGTTAGGGATTTCATAGAGGAGTTTGGTGGTGTTGGATTGGGTTTTTAAGTGGATGTTGCAGGAAGAATCATTTTGTATTTTTCTTTTTTCTTTTTAATAAAATCACCTCTGTTACCGACCAAAAAAATAAAAAAATAGACTAAATATACTACCAATTGATAGAAATTAGTGAACAGTGAATAAATATGACTAAATATATGACCTATAAAATAAAAATGACTAAATATATTACCAATTGACAAAAATCAATGAAAAGTGAATAAATATGACTAAATATATGACCTGTGAAATAAAAATGACTAAATATACTACCAAATTGATCAAAATGATGATTAAAATTAATGACTAAATACACTACCAATGGATAGAAATTAGTGAATAAAAATGACTAAATAAGTGACCAAATTACAACAATCAATGACTAAATATATCAGTGGATAAAAAATGACTAAATAAGTGACCAGATTACGATAATGACTAAATCAACAACTAAATATACTACCAAATTGATCAATCAAAACAACCAATAAATGACTAAAAATGGTTTAGTCATCAATCTGGTCATGTTATAACTGATTGGAAATAAACTACTAATGGTCACGTGACCAATTTTAGTCATTTATAAGTAGTTTTTAGTAGTTTTTCAATAGTTTATTGTTGTTTCTATACTAGTGTTTGGATTTAAGATTTTATGAATCTCCTAATGTCCTTTGATGAAAATCCCCAAGGTCTATGTGGCCCAAATCTATATCTATTATTTCTTATACTAATGATGCAATCTTTGAAGCATTAATGACTTCTTGAAATTCATATTTCAAGGTTACAGGTTGTTTTCCAATTTCCTTAGTTTTATTAGCCATCCTACAAGCTAGAAGTATTCATAATAAATACAAGTATCTCATAATAAAAACATTGCATTTATAAAATTTGACATTTCTAGGTCATTTTAGGTTTTAGTTTTAGGGAAGACATGTGTACTTGGAACCTTGTTTCTTAATAAACCCATAAGTTCATCATTTCAATGATTCACTCACAAATCAAATATGTGGAAATAAAATCAGGTCTTTAAGATTAGTACAAAAATATTAATTCTTTCTTAAATCAATGAATTATACTTGTAAAATTCACTTTTAAGCTAAGGCATGGGTTGGGTCTCCAATTAGATTTGGAACTTGGTACCAAAGGTTCTAGGTTCACTCTTCAGTTTGAACCCCATGGTATTAAAGGTTTCTTTATGGTCATGATGGGATTGGGTTTTGGATTAGAATTAGAACCTAGAACCTAAGATTTGATTTGAAGTCTAAACCCTACATAGTTAACAAAAGGGTCAAGTCAATTGTATGGCCATACATGGGGATTGGGTTGAAATAGGGATTTGGAACCTAAGGTTCCAAGTCTTCGTTGAGGTCTAAATCCTACACAACTAAATGAAATTTTATTCTATGAAGCACAAATGGAAGATTTTGAAAAGGGCAAAGGACTAAGTCACAAGTTCTCAAGGAATACCAACGTCCACAATGAAATGTTTAAACCTATTATCAAGGTGGTCATTGAGGATCAAATAGGAATCAAGACTTGGAACCATAGAGTTCCAAGTTTAAAATTTGGTCTAAACCCCACCATTTATAAAATGGGTGTTTGGTTTGTATAGAATATGGTAGAGATCAAGGCTAGGTTGGAACTTAGAACCAAGTTTCTAAAACAAACTTAGGCCCACAACCTACAGTATGTGTATTGTCTATTATATGCATGGATTTTAGGTGCCAATCGCGAATTAGGATTTGGGACCTAAAGTTCCAAATTCCAATTTAGGTCCAAAGCTCATTACATTGAAGTTTATTATACTTTTAAATAAATTGGTAAACCATGAGAGTTGAAAACAAAGGCTAGTTTAGGAGTTTATGGTAAACTCCTCAAATACCCTAGAATCACCTGCAAGACAAAATAACTTCCACGAGAGAGAAATGGCATAAATATCATGCTATCATTAAGATGCAATAATTCCAAACTGAATATGGAAAAGTATATTTGAAGTCTTTCTTATATATGTAAGGTTGAGATGTAGTACATAATATGATGTTGATGTGTCATAATATTATGACATGTGACAACTAACTAACTGCCTAGGAAATAATGCTAGATAATATAATACTTACAGAAAATACAACTCATCCTTCTAGAAGGAATCTTATATCCTAAGCAAACATGCGAACCTATCACATAGTGAATGATACCTAGGAATTAATTAAGTGCCTAAGTAAACTTATGTAAGTGTAATCAAATAATTAATTACACCATCACCCCCCATAAGTGTAAGTTGGGAAGGAAATTATTATGTAAATGATGCAAAGATTCAATGATGGGTTCTAGCTATGAGGCCATGTTAGGTACCCATGTACAAATGCAAATAAAATCTCTCACAACCAAAGAAAAGGAGAAAACCTGGTGGGACAAAAATCCTCTCTAAAAGAGAGATGAAATACAAAAATGATATCCATCACAAATCCAATTAATATCCATCCACACAAAGGATGAAAAGAGAGATCATACAACCCCCCATAATGAGATAACTTGCCAGAAGAGAAGCTTTGGAAGTACATTGTGGAGTAACACTGGAATCCTTAATTCATCAAGCAAGGAAATATACTTTTGTTTGCTAAAAAACTTATTAGAGTCACTCAAAGACTCAATTTTGGAATCATGATAAAAAAAAAAAAAAAGACCCGATGCCAAAGAACATAGGAAAACTTACAAGCTAGCACAACTCTAGAATCTATGACGCAACAGTTGATTGACAAATGATCTGGAACTGAAATGAAGTGCATAGAAAATGCAAACCTAATGCACACAAAAAAGGAAATAGTGCATGCACTAATGAATGTTCACATCTTCCTCCATGATGAAAAATAACCTCAAATTTTTGTAGATGACAGAATCAGCTTTTTGACGATATAAACTTTTCGAAAAACAGACGTTGTATGCTCAAGTTATGAATTTTTGAAAAAAGGGACAAATTGTGTCAATTGACAATGCAAACACAACCCTTCTGATTTTATTTTTAGAAAATTTAATTGTTGCATGCAAAAACTAATGGATACCTAGATAGTATTTTGATGCAAAGAACAAAACCCAAAAATATTTTTTTGATCCAACAAGCAGAAGATGAAAAAATAAATTTCTTTTGACCTTCAACCTGTAGAAAAATGATGCATGACACTTTTTGTACAAAAAATTTCTTCAGATCTATGCAAAATATGTAAAATCTAAAAGATACCTAGATGAGATTTTGACCCTGGCAAGAAAACCCAGAAATTATTTTTCCTACAAATGTGTAGAAGTTGGATTTCTAAAGCAAAAATGAAAACGACTACAATAAGAATGGTTGGATTTTAAACCCTTGTAAATTTGATAAATATGTCAAATTTTGATGAAACAAAAGTTGATCTTGACTTTCTCTAACATCCTAAATTCAATGGTGAGGCTCTCAAGATCCAAACTCACACCCAACAAGACTTTCACGCCAAGATTGGTCCCTCAAATCTGGGAAGAAGTCTGCAACACTAAAGCTTTGATACCATGTAGGATTTTATGGTGAACTCCTCAAACACCCCAAGATCACCTACAAGGAAAATTAACTTCCACAAGAGAGAAATGGCAGAAATATCATGCTATCATTAAGATGCAAGAATGCCAAACTAAATATGGCAAAGTACATATGAAACCTTGCTTATATATGCAAGGTTGAATATAAGCAAGGCTTCATATGTAGTATGTAATATGATGTTGACATGTGTCATAATCTTATGACATGTGACAACTAACTAACTACCTAGGAAATGATGCTAGATCAGATAAGACTTCTAGAAAAGACAACTCATCCTTCTAGAAGGAATCTTATATCCTAAGCAAACATGTGAACCTATCACATAGTAAATAATGCCTATGAATTAATTAAATGCCCAAGTAAACTTATGCAAGTGTAATTAAATAATTAAATACACCAATAGTTATAACTAAGAAACAAAGGTTCTAAGTAAAAACCTAGGCCCTATTTTAGCTATTTCACATATTTTCTTAAGGCTCATTTTCACATATTCTAAAATATAAGAGGATTTTTTGAATTTATTTTCCATAAATTTTGGGATGTAAATTGTGATATGTAAAGGGTATTTCACATTCCTTGATCTTAATGTAATGAGGTTGTGGATTTTATGGGTTTGTAGGATTTTATTGAAAAGAGAAACTATATTGTATGAATAAAAAATCCGAAAAAAGGAATCCCCAAACTTTTTTTCTCTAAAACCTAGCAACATAATTTAAAGCTTAAATTTATTAACAAAAACCCTAACCTAATTCATATAAACAATAGTAAATATATAAAAGTATAAAAATATAATATAAATATTGTAAACTTCATGGAAAACCAACAAAAATTTCAAAAAAGTTGACCACCAAGTCTAAGAACAAAACCTACCTAGAAAATCAATGATACATAAAAATAAACAAGAAAACATCAATCTTCTTGAACCCTACACAACCTCAAATGAATAATCACAAATATAATAACTTAATTCACCCCATGGTGTAATATACAAGTTTTACTTAACCTCCTAAAGCTTAAAAGGCCAAAATTTCAATGCAAAGTCTAGAAAAGAAAACCAAAACTAAATATAAAGGTCATATAAGCCCCACACACTTGAAATCAATGGTTGAAGTCATGTAGTCCCCAATTTGTGGGAAGAAACAAGAACTTGGAACCAAATCTGAAATTCCCATGTCATGTGAGGATACATGATTTGGTAAAGGAAGACACAAAATATGCAAAAAAATAAAAGCACAAGAAGGAAGTAGATGATGGAAGGGACTTGGAACCTAGAATGAGGTTCCAAGGTCCAAACTTGAAAGTTTAAACTTTTGGTAAACTACAAGGGATGGGTTTTCCTAGGAATTGCTTCCAAGGTTTGTGAAGGACGAGCTAAAACAAAAAAGAAAAAAAATTAGACAAAAACCTATACAAAATAAAATTAAGAGATGGAAACAAATAAGTTCTATTAAGCATTTCATGGTAAGAATACCAACCATAGAATCAAAATCACTATTTTTCAATCAATCACAATAGAAGGGTGAGTAAAAGAACAAACCAAAAGAAAGAATGATTAAATTACAAGAACAAATACATCTAAAGTCTAAGTGTGTGCACATTTATTCTTTTATCTTTCATGAATCATGCAAGAACTTAACACCATAAACTAGAAATTGGGTAACTTGAAGTGGATCTTTCAAATGATCACCTAGAGATAACTATGTTGTCATTGAAGTGTCTATAGCCTATATGGAGATATCACTAATACCTCCCAAGGATTTTCTCTATTTTAGATTAGACAATCATATCCCTTGTAGAGGTTGCTTGAATCACCTAGATATCTGAGTTTTCCTCAAATCATTATTTTTTCTTACTTCATTTCCTCTCATGTTTTTCTTTTGATTTTTTAATTTCAACTTGTCTTCTTATAGATATTTCTCAACTTGAAAGAAGTGAAACTTGCTATTGGGTTGAGGGTTAGAGTCAACCCATAAGAGGAAACCATTCTTGGGTTAAATTGTGGTGGTGCTTTGGAAATAAAAATCTTCATATTTTTCATCTAATCACTAAATATTATAACTAATTCTAACAATCATTAGGAAGTATTTAATATGTGAAGTTATGTAAAATCCAAAGAAAAAATCACCTCAAGCACCAAAAATCATCTTAACTCTAGTTGATCTAGCAAACATGCAAGCTGAAATCAATGATGCGAACTAAAAATTATTAGAAAATGATTTATTTATCATCAATAAATGATGAAAATCACCTCACTAGTAGTGATTACATTATTCACCGAAGAATACTAAATTATGTACCTAATTTGCACTAGGACTTAGAATATGAAAAAAAAAAACATAGACAATAAAAAATAACCCAGAAAACAAACAACACTAATGTAAAACAAACTAGAACAACAAGCTAATACTAACACTAACTAACTAAAAAGAAATAAAAAGAAAAAATAATAACTAACTATAAAAGTCAAAGAAAAATAAACTAACTAAAGACCTAACTAACTTAGAGCTAACTTATAACCACGCTTGAAAATTTAGGACAAAGATTATATTGACTTCCTATTGATTGATTTTGTAATATGTGTAAGAGTAATAACTTACTAGATGAGGTCCTAAGCCTAGAAAACTTACTTTTATACTTTAAAAAGTAAATTTTGTGCATATTATGTACAATTTTTAAGTATAAATATTATAAAATTAGAAGTTGTGGATATTCTTCTCGATCATGATTAATCCATAAGAATGTTTTACTTCCCTAATCATCATATTCAAACCAAATAATATCAAAATGAAAAGGTGCAACCTAATTTGGTGAATTTCCAACCTCAAGAACATGTTAATGCAATGCGATTCCACCTATTGAATGTCTCAACTCATGGTACCCCACTCCATTTTTCTCAAGTAAATGCATGTCAATAAAAATAACATTTATTAGTGGTGTACTACAACCATTAACAACATTAAAAAAAGGTTCAATAGGAAAAACACCATGTATTTCATCCTTGCTACAATCAATATTAGTCCTAGGTATGAAATCAACATGTTTAACCTCAATGGGACTAAAAAATTTAGTTATAAAAATTATTTGAATTATATGAAGTGTGAACATTGTCAACCAAATCATTATATTCCTCAACTCCCAAAGAAACATGCTTGAATTCAACATTACCTACATGTCAATCTACCAAGCTAGCAAGAACTCATGACAAATTACTTCAGGATGTAGATCAAATGGACGAACTTTAAATTATTCACACATTATAAGGTCTAATATGTGCATGGAATCCCATGAGTTGACATATCTATACTCAATTTAGACAATAGTTCAAGTACCTTGTCAATTTCATCCAATGAAGAAGGTTGCAAGTGTTCTTGCTTTTTAATTTGTATGGTTTGATAGTCCTCTACCTCATGAGATAGGTTTGTGTCCTTATCAATATTTTT
>VDFB02156014.1:0-23740 GCA_007258455.2 Sequoia sempervirens | reverse complement strand
GATAGAATCTTCAAGTGGTTCCCCTTCAGGTGTGGCAAGGCAGTAAGCCCCTAATCCATACTTTTTTGTGATGGCATAAGGACCCAACCAATTAGGTTCAAACTTCCTCTTCTTGTCTCAATCCTGTTGTGTTACACTAATTTTCTTTAAGCACTAGATCTCCAATGTTAAATTGGTGGGGACAAAATTTCTTGTTATAACTCCTCTTGAGATGATAATAATATGCTTGAAGGTGATTGTATGCTTTGGCCCTCTTTTCATCTTGGAGCTCCAATTGGGCAAGGTGAGCAACCTGTGATTCTTCTTCAGTGATGAGATTATTTAAAGATATTCTTAGAGATGGAATTTCAACTTCAATTAGAAAGATGGATTCAACACCATAGACTAGGGAAAATGGAGTGGCACCAGTGGGAGTGTAGATGGATGTGTGGTAAGCCCAAAGGGCGGGGTGGATGTGGAGGTGTCAATCTTGGATAGTACTATTAGCAACATTTTTCAAGATTTTGATTAGAGTCTTGTTAGTGGCTTCCACTTGTCCATTACCTTGGGGATAGTAGGGCATGGACCACTAATGTTGTCTATGAAAGGTGTTACAAAGCTCTTTTATAGCCTAGTTTTTGAATGGTTTAACATTGTCAGAGATGATGGTGGAGGGGATGTCATATCTGTAGATGATATGGTAGAGGATGAACTTGGAGATCTGAGTAACCATTATCTAGGAGAGTGGTATGGCTTCCACCCACTTATTGAAGTAATTAGTGGCTATGATAATGAAGGTGTGGCCATCAGAAGATGGAGGATATATCTTTCTGACTAGATTGAAACCCCACTGAGAAAAGGGCCATGGTGCTACAATAGGTTGTAGATCTTGACCAGGAGAATGTATTAGGTCTGCATGTTGTTGGAAAGGTAAACATTTCTTCACAAAATCACAAGAGTCATGCTCCAATGTAGGCCAATAATAACTAGCCCTCAAAATATTCTTTACTAAGGCACTAGTATGTATCTTTGTTAATGTAGTGTGAGATTCAGCCTCATTCAAACACTGAGGAAGAGTTCCACCATATCCGTGATGATAAAGAGTGTCACCTATGATGGTGTAATGGGATGTACGTTGGATGAATGATTTGCAATGATTTTGGGTAAGGTCAGTAGGTAGGATGTTGTGAAGACAAGCATAGATTTCATGATACCATGGGGATGCGAGACCTACGATTTATCACATCTCACTCTCAGGGATATCTTATGTAGGGATTAAAAGTTGTTCAATCAGGAATTCACATTTTGTCTAATATTTAGACATGCCAATCAAGGAACCAATTGTAGCCATTGCATCTATTAGCTCTCAAAAACATAGGAAAAATACCTTAAGAGGTTTCCAAACTCTTGGTACATTTTAGGGTAACAGACAAGGCCAAATGGTTTAAACCTTCTCTTTAGGTGCTGCTAGACCTAGGTAGGTATACCTATAAGAATGAAGTAGAATTAAATGACATAACTTGATTGATTTGATGGATCTATTATGATGGAACAAATGTAATAGATAAAATCTTATAGTCTACTCCTACTCCTAATATTAGACTTGAAATGTGAATGTTTTTGAATAAAGATTTTATAGAATTCTAAGATGTAGATGGTGTGATGAGTGCCTACTTCGGTTGGGCTAATGGAGTGAAGAGGTAAATAATATTTGTGTCCTATTTCTGGATACAATTCAATTTTTTTGGCACTTTTATGTTTATAACTTGTATAAACATGCAAGAGTTTAATTATCAGATTCTTCTTAATAATCCAAATGTCCCTTTCCAAATTACTATGATTAATTAGAAGGATTTAATCTTGTCTTGTAGGAACCAATTAATTGAACCACACAAGAGTAGCAAGTGTGCTTTGATAAATTGAAGAATATCCTTGATATTTCAATTTAAATAATCAAGAAGTGACAACCTTGGAGACAACCAAATAATATTTTCAAAGAAATTCAACAAACAACTGACACCATAATTGGATCACCAAATTTATGCATTCTTCTCCATTACATAATTCGAAAAGATTTTACAATGTACAACATGATATTTATTTTAGAAAAAATTCACCCTATCCAACTACCTAACCTACTTATTTCTCCTAAAATATTATCCCTTATGATACATTTTTCACTTTGCATATATACATTATAATAGGGTTACAACCTTTCATGACATCCATCTAGTGCAACGCTTCATTTTGGTGCAACTCTTTGTTTAATTGTTCTTAGAAAAATAAAATATTTAATTAGTTTTCATATTAGCAAATTAAATATTTTAATCTTTAATCCTCGTCTTTGTGAAAATTAAGTTGATAATAGTCTTCCTTCGCTAGAAAAATTCACTTCACTTTTTACTTGTATGTATCTTGAGGTAAAAAAAATTATTCCTTTTATAACCCTCTGGTAAAAATTGATTCACTTGTCTTTTCAAATGAAAATATTTTTAGGTAAAATAATTACCTAATTCCATAAAATTATTTTACCTCCCAACACAAGCACTTTAAATCTTTGGTACAAATCATTACTTTTCAATATTATTGCACATTTTGATAAAAAATTTCCATCCTTTATATTTCATGCCTTTATTTCATCGAGGAAACCTTAAATATATTCAACTCGATACTGATGTTTTTTTTAAAATATAATCTCCCCCTAAAATTAACCTAAAGAGATTAATTATCTCGTGTTACCAATTTTCCATTTTCTTGATAAAATAATTATCTTATACCTCCCTCAGTGAAGTTCAAAATGATACAATAATCATGCTTCATTCGATCTTTTATTTGGACTTCAATCATATATATCGGTGTAACTCTAAGCATCGATAAGACTTATCTTTATCTTCACCAACATCAATGTATCTCTTGTCGATGAAATTATCCTGTTCTCCCAAAGGACTTCTCATCGGTGTGACAAACACACTCGATAAGACTTTATTTCTTTTACCCCGATAGTATATCATTCCCCAATGAAGTTTCTATCAATGAGAAAAATGCACTTGGTATGATTTTAAAACTTACTTCAATCTCCCTCTCTCTCACTGATAAATTTAGGGTTTTGTCCTCGGTGTGCCATTTTTTTAGGGTTTGCTACCAAGTTCTTTGGAGTAGTGTCGTGAAAGCTTGAAGTTACTTGGACAAATTTTCCTTTACAAGCACAATAGTATTTCTAAAAATCAAAACTTCTCAATTATGCACATTCATTCTCCCCATATTATGATTATTCTAACATTTGAATAGTGATGTTTCCATGTGCCACTGTATTAAGACATCCTCCATAATATTAAGTGAATTCAGCATGTTCCTCAAAGAATTGTTCTAAAGCTCTCTCTTAATCTACCAAAACATCTTGACATTCTCCTTCAATGACTAAAAAAATAGATAACCTTCTGCGCAGGTAAAAGGTTTTCATTACTTGCTCATTTCCTTCATCAATAGAATGCCCTCTTTGGTGATATCAACCATAAGCCATAATCTTGTTTTGACATCACCTTCAAAATTGACTTAGTAGTTTTTTCCTTAGTTGTTCAAAGCATTTCATGCATCAAAAATTTGTGTGTAAGATGTTTGAAAAGGAAGTTTCCTACTACCATTTTTTATATCTGTGTGAAAATTTCCTTTGCAATATCAAATTGAATCATCCATTATACTTGTAGTTGTCCCTCAAACTTCAGGCTCTTTTCCATGTTCTAAAATGACGCACTATTTATCATACAACCATCATCTAGCATCTACCAAGGTTGCACAATGACAAACAAGAAATAAATATAAGTATTAGATATGCACAGATCTTTTTTGTCACTTCCTCTCAAAAGGAAAGCACACCATTTTAAATTCAATTAGATTATACCTCTTCTAGCCAACACACAGTTCTCTATCCTTCTCAAGGCGCACCATAAGGTACATTGTATCCTTCTTTCCTCTAATGGAGTCATACATATTATAATCATAACTCCTAAGAATCATTGTTCATAGTTGTAAGAAGAGCATAGGTAGGGTAATATTTTATAAAAAGGAAATGTAGAGGAGTGTCCTGTAAAATGATCTCATATGTATTGTGAGATTCTTTAGATGGCATTTTCCTATTTTTAACAAAACTCAGAACATCAGAGGTTCCCTTCATTATGAGTGATAATGATTCCACATTTGATGGTTTGCATTCCTCAATTCCCCTTAGAGCTGCACATTTTTGTTTTTATCCCTTTGTAATTAGACTTGTTTCCAATTTGTTGATGCCATCCAAATGAGTCACATCTACTAAATACTCTTTAAAGCCTCTTTTCCAAGATTGCTCTGAGCCCAAACTTAATTGATCAAATTTTATGATGCTTTATCTCTAAATTGAAGTGGGTATTTGTCAAAAATCTACCTTCCAACATTTTGCAA
The DNA here is from genome assembly GCA_007258455.2 of Sequoia sempervirens. Classification (NCBI taxonomy): domain Eukaryota; kingdom Viridiplantae; phylum Streptophyta; class Pinopsida; order Cupressales; family Cupressaceae; genus Sequoia; species Sequoia sempervirens. The sequence goes on along the minus strand of VDFB02156014.1, from coordinate 19,327 downwards.
TGTGGTAAAAATAAATCAAGTAGCCTCCAAAATTTCCTTATGAAACTAGTCAAATGATTTCAAAAAGCCATGATATTGCACCAAAATGTCAAGTTATGATAGGAGAGTATGTTTGTGAAGTGATTTGGCATGAATTTATTGGGATTGAAAGTTGTTCACAATCGAAGTTTCTCACTCAACCATTTTTTTACAACTGTTTAAACTAAATTAAAATTTGCCAATCTACCTCTTTGAAAAAATATCAGATCAGATTCTGAGAAGCCGTCGTCATAGAGATTAGTTTATTTAGGTTCCATCGACATGTACACAAAGGTTTTTCATAAATCCTCTTCCTTCGAAAAATATTAAAAATCAAACTTGATCACTTTGTAGTTGTTCTAGGAATGCAATCATAAAACTGTGCAAAATCAGTTTGGTTTTGATTTTGCAAAAATATCAAACAATGCCCTGAAGACTTGAAAACTGACATGGAGGTAGAGTTTGATGTAGAGAATCAAAGGAATTAACCATTTTTTTATTATCATTATTCATTTGCTTAATATTCACCCTCAAAGTTGACCACTTTAATAGATTCTTCACTATACTAACAACAAATTTTCTAAAAACCCTTCAACTTGTCACTTTGCAACTTTGTCAAAATAGATCGGATGACGCTAAAAACTATTATGCACACTCACATATGAAAAATGAACACTCCTACAAGCGAGTTTGGCTTGAAATTGCACTGACTCCAAGTTTTGATTTTTAAAAGTAGGCTCTCCAAGTAGATTTCACAACTGTATTCCTGAGGGTTGTATCAAAATTTTTTTATATGGCACCTTCAAAGTTTTCCAAAATTTGAAGGTCCCAATAGTGTCAGCTTCTCTTTTCTATATTCTAGGGATCTAGTCAAACTGAATATAGGTGAAATATTTCTTAAAGTTATCCACCATGTGCTTATATGGCAACAACTTCTCATCCTTTGTTAAGAACTCATCATTGACTTTTTTTATGACTAATTGTGAATCGCCGAAGACTCTTAAGTAAGTGATATTCCATTTGATTGTGATTCTAATGCTAGTGAGAAGAGCTTCATACTCTACTATATTTTTGGTGCATGGAAAGGTGAGTCTAAATGACTTTGGAATATAATCTCCTTGGGGGGTGACAAACAAGATACTTGCCTCTGATATGTTGTGTGTATATGACACAACTACATATAGTGTCCACGTGGTGGCTTCTACTACTATAAAGAGTTCCTCATTAGGAAATTCCATCACCAAAGGATGTGCATCAAGCAAGGGAGTATCGACTAACTGATATTCTATCACCTATCCTTTAATGACCTTTTGATCCACATATTCAATATAAAATTGACTTAGAAGCATGACCCACTTAGCCATAGCCGGTTAAAATTGTTCTAGATAACAGTTATTTTAGTGGATCAACCTTGGATATGAGTTTTAATGAATGGATGAGCATGTAATGTTAGAGTTTCTATGAGCTGAAAACCATAGGGAGGCAGGGTTTTTCCATTCGAGAATAATTTAGTTCATAACCAACCAAGGTTTGACTAATGTAATAGATGGCTCTTTCTTTGGATGACTCATCATGTTGGGCCAACAATGCCCCTAGTGCCACTGAAGTAGAAGAAATGTACAACATGAGTGATTTACCAGGGATTGATGGCATAAGAATTGGTGGATGAGCAAGATACTCTTTGATCTTATCAAAGCCAAGTTGACATTTCTCATTCCACTTAAAAGTGTTATCCTTCCTGAATAGTTGAGTGAATGAATGACACTTATCAACTAATTGATCAATGAACCATTAGATGGATTAAATTTTACCTTGAAGGATTCTTAACTATTTTAGCTTACGTGGTGGAGGCATATCCATGATTTATTTAACCATTGTTGGATCAACTTTGATGCCCCTGTGAGACAATGAAACCCAACAATTTTCCTAACATAACCCCAAACACACATTTCTTTGGATTTAGATGCAACTTGTAGTGCTCTAACTATTCAAAGATATTTCTTAGGATTGTAGGGTGTTTTTCTCTAGTTTTTGATTTTCCTAAGAGATCATCAACATAGTCTTCCATGATAATGTAGATAAGATCATGAAAGATGATGGTCATTGCATGTTGATAAGTTGCCCTTGTGTTTTTAAGCCTAAAGGGCATAAAATTATAGAAAAATATACCTTAGAGTGTGGTGAAGGCCATCTTGTGTTGATCTTTAGGTGCAATCCTAATTTGATCATATCTAGAAAATCCATCCATGAGGAACGACATCTCATGTCTTGCAGTTAAATCAACCAACATGTCTATGTTCAGCAAAGGAAAGTCATCTTTAGGACACACCTTGTTGAGATCTTAGAAGTCTGTACATATTTTGACATCCCCATTAGGTTTGGCTATTGACATAATGTTGGAGATCCATTCAAAGTAGTCAATGGGTCTTATAAATTTGGCTTCCAATAATTTCTCCAATAATTTCTTGAACAATAGGGCAACTTGTGGGTGCATTTTGCAGAGCTTCTACTTAATTGGTTTTGCATCAAGATACACATGTAGATGGTGTAAAACCAAGGAAAGGTCTAATCTAGGCATGTCTGAATATGCCCATGCAAAATTGATCTTGCTTTCCTTGACGATCGTGGAGATGGTGGAATATTCTTCTTCTAATAATGCTTTGGCTACATAAGTGATTTTGGGATCCTCTTCAGTTCCTAAATTGATTTCTTGTGTTTCTTCTATCAAGATGGATTATCATTTGTACCATTGTGTTCCTATAAGGGGAAGATGAACGTCCCCATCTTCTAGTGCCACACTAAGGTTTTGACCGTCAGATACATCCTTTGTTTTGACTTTTTCTGAGTCAAGAAGTGCCTCAAGGAGGTTTTCACTAGGTGACCCTTTTGGATTTTTCTTTTTCTTACTTTTGTGACTAGGGTGTTCATCTTCCCCCAATCCCATGAGGTGTACATAGGTTTCCATTGAGGTAAGTAAGTTGGTAGGTGTCCTATCACATTAGCTCCAATCAATGAGTTTAAGATGGCGAAGGGAAAGGCTAATGGTGCAAATAGATAGGCATTCAAACATGGAAGAAATGTCTACATGTTCTACATCATCATACACATGTATAATGCATTCTTCTTCTAGTATAGCTTCCAAAATACCATCGCTTGCATTGATGTTGTTAGATGTACCAGTCGATGCTGCGGGACCCTTTTTCTTTTTGTCATAGCCTAAGCCTAAATTTTTTGGACATACAAAAGTGTTGATTGGCTGCTTTCTTCCTAGCTCTTATGGACCAAGACCCCCCCTAATAATGTCCTTTTCAACATACTTAGAGGGCCAAGGGTACATCTCTTGAAAATATTCCTTTAAAGGAAGAGTAGGTTTATGTTCTTCTCAATATATCCATTGACTTATATCATTTTTAGGCATATATCAATGATGATTAGGGTTCCTTAGAATTTACATAATGCTTCATTGGAGAGTATAAAGTCAACCCTATCCACCTTGACATCCAAATAATACTATTCACACTCGTGCTATTGAAGATGATTATTCTTCTTTATCGCAGGATGATGTGAACAAAAATTATAATATTGTTAATGTTGATCCTCCCCCTTCTAAGGAGTTGCAATCACATTATGGTATAGGATTTTATATTCTTTGTAAGCATGGATACAAATGAAATGGTTTTATAAATATGGAGCAAGGAGTTAAGGTCCCTTTGCAACCGACACTGCATGTTATTTTATAATGGGTTTAGGTTACACAAATTCTCTTTTATTTCCATCCCCTCCTTTATTTTTTGTTGTCCTTATGTCTTCTTCTTGTGAGAAGTCAAAATTTTCTTCACAATAGAAAGGGTTGCTTCATGATCCTCATCCTTTATCTGAACAAGAGCATATCTTGTTGGGGCTTCTCAAAGCCCACTTGATTACACTTCCTCCTACAAATAAGAAGTTCCATACAAAAGATATAGAAAAACATTCTTTTTGTACATACCATAGAGTGTTTGGCCATTCCACTAGTGAATGCAAGGCCTTGAAGGATAAAATACAACTCCTTGATTCTGGTGCCATAACTCTTCTATATGTTGATGCACCTATCTTTTCTTCTCATCAAAAGTGATATAAAGGTTTACCTCTATCTTGTTCATTCTATCTGATAATCATTTTCTCATGAGATTCTATCAACTCCTTTTTATCATGTCACTATCTGTTGTGTGGAATTCCTATATTTTCTCTCATTATGATTCACGCTGGTACACTATTATATGCAATTGTACTTTTTTTGAGTGGTAGAAATACAATAGTCTCCAAGATACTTGTCCTCACCTATACATTAGGGGCAAGGATAACTTGTTTTTGGAGGTGTGCACCCCTATTGAATTTTCACTCTCTTGTTTATTGTTTTATCAATCTTGTCTATTATCACATTTATTTGATCTCCTCTAGCATCTTTTAATCATGATATGGATTTTCCTCCATAGCGAGTTTGGTTTCTATCACATTTCGATAGCAACTTTCCTCCATAGTTGGGTTGGCTCTACTAGTCTATGGTCACCTAGCATAGCACACCTTTCTAGCTTGTGATTTGTCTTTACATTATTATCATTTGTATGACCCCTAGTGACATAGTAAGCTAGTGTTTGAGTCAATTAGTCTCGTCAACAATGGTTTCTTCCCTATCTTTTATATCTTTTGGATGAATTACTTCTTTGAAGCAATCAATCCTCACATTCTTCTCTCCATATAAATTCTTCTATGTGTGTTATTTAAATTGTTATTTTGGGAATGCCACATAGTACTGAGACAACCTCCTGCATTGAAGTCTCTTTCACTCTGTTGACTCAAATATTTTAATTTTTTTTGTTATGTAACTTTGTGAATGTGTTATCCATGTTTTTTATTTCTAAATATCTATATGTTCTAACCCCGTGATTTGGTAGCTTTTTATTTTGTAGCCTTATTGTCTTGTGTAAATCTTTTTTTATCTAATACAATTGTTTTGTAGGTCTTCACCTTGGGGGCATGCTTCCTTAGTTTGAAGGGTTATTTTCTTCCTCTACATTATCATTTTGGCATCATGATATTTATTTTTAGTAGCTTTACTTTAGCATGCATAATAATGTAGATTTATAAGCATACTAAAGTGGGGACAAAATAGTGTCAAAAATTGCATACCCTTACAATTTCACCTAAACTTTTATATCCAATTTAGTTTCTGCTCCCTTAGTATTTATGTAGGCTCATCTTAGCCTATGCATCAACCTTCTTCCTCTTAAGATGCTCAAGACCTCATTTCAGCAATTACCTTTGTGCATCATTTTTGCATTAACCTTATGTTTTCTAATATCCCACCATTTTTTTAGCATAATTTGTCTAGACACTATAATATCATAGAGACATCCATCTTCTGCACTATCATCCTACAATATTTTACCATTAAAAGGTCGTTTCTAAGAATTTTTCCACTTTTCACCCTACCTTTGTTGGTGGAAATGGCTCGAGATGATTTGTAACATATTGGAAGCCTCCTTCTCCCCCCTCTTCTCACTTTTAAATCTATCTTTTTCAGTCTTCATGCTCTTTGGATGTTGTCTCTTGGTCTCTCTCTTGAAATTCTATGTTTCTCTCAAGCTTGCAAAACTCTCTACAAAATTCTACAATAGTCTCAAGCTCTCACAATGCCCTTTACAACTCTCTTGGCTATCACAACCCTTCTCTCTCTCTCTCTGGCTTCCTCAAGCCTTGTAGATCATATCTATTTATCTTATGTCTTTGAGCATCTCAGAATTTATGACATTCCTTGTCTATGCATTTTACAACTCGTCTATTTATCATCTTTCTATCTATATGGTTTTTCATGGAGGTGGAAACACTAAAATGGGGATTTGACTAAAGCAAGCCCCTAAATAGCCCTGACATTTTATTTGTCTTATGTGTGCAGGTATTCAAGACATTCCTTCACTAGAGTCTTCATACTTGGTTCCTTGTGAGCACTTTATTTCTCTTCCTTCATTTTAAATCATTGATATTTCACTTAGTTTACATTATTCTAGTTATTCTAGTTCCTACCATTCTCTATTATTTCCTTACATTTTTAAAAGTTCCTAACAATAAGAGTAGTAGTAGTCACTTTGCTATTTTCTAGCACATTCTCAATTTTCAATTCGTACAAGATACCAATGCACCATAGGCACATCCATGCATCATGATGTCTTCCTTGATTAAACGATTGTTAGATTGTCTAGAATACCTCTATGACCTACTCTTTTTGTTTCTAAAACTCTTACCTTTTAATTTTGCATAAAATACAAACAATCACCTTACATAATTCTATCTTGGCACTTGAGATTTAATCTTTGAGGTAGTTGAGGGTCATTTTCTCCTTGAGGCCTTGTCATCTTGAGGGAAGCAGATCTCCTCCTCTACAAAATCTAAAGGTAGATTATTTTAATTATTAACCATCTTGAATTCTTATGATCTTAGTATAAAGTCATCTTGAATATGCTAAGGGATTTGTTTTAAGCAGGTTCTTAGTATCTATAAAATGATTTCAATCTAGTTATATGTGTTATGGTTTATGTATGAAGTCATTTAATTTCTTAGTTCAAAGCATATTAGAATTTTATATTGATATATTTTGGATATTGGTCTCCATTAGTCATTAATTTAGTTATCATTTTTGTTAGACCCATATTATTTTATCTAGTTAATAAGTAGAATTCCTCCATTTAAAGTTATTATTCTATTTAAACATCAAATTATTTTGGATATGGTGGTTATGAACTCATGTTTGATTTTAAGTTATTTTTGCCACAATCCTCCATCAATTCCAATATTGGTCATATTATAAAACATTTAGCAACTATTTGGGTAGGATTGTAGTGGGTTGAGTTGCAATCAAAACTACTCACACATTTTGATGGTGTGAGTTGTTGTAAAGAATTTTGATGGATTTTTGGAATATAAAGGAATAGTATAGATCATGATGAAGCATGGTATGTGGTTCACAAGTCATCTTTGGGTTTGAGGAAGTGTGTAATTAAAAGTTTAATGGTGCTTGCATAGGTAACGTTCAACCTGGTGTTTACACTACATTTGAAGATGTTTGAATATTAATAAGGTGTAGCATGACATGTGAGAGTTGATTTGGGGTCCTAGTTAAGTTTTTTTGGTCCACTTTTCATTTCTATCCACCACATAACTTTTAGTGCTAACCTGATTTGAATTTGTGAAGTGTAAGGAGAGTGTAGTCAACTTGAAGATGCTTTTCAAGTTGTAGATGGTATAAATGCAAGGTGAATTGATGTGAGATGAAGGTGTGGACTAGATTTGACTGTGGTGATGCAAAATTAATTATAGAAGTGTGAATGGCAGTGTGAGCTATAATACAAGATTGTTGAATGGAGTGAGTTGAGGTATCTTGATCTCTTGAAGTGTCAATTGGAGTTGTTGTGGTGGAATCTCTATTGTATTGAGATAATGTTCTCTGTGTAACATTTTATCTTCTTTATTCTTTCTATTCCAGTAGCGAGCCTAGGCAATGATCCTTTTTGTTTAGTGTTTCCTATTATAGAAATGACCCTTCTTGTACTAGTTTTTGCAATTACTTATATTGTGAGCTAATCCTCACTGTGGTTTTTCCCTCATTGGGTTTTGCATGTAAATCTAGGATTCTCTTGTGTACATGGTGTTGGTTGTTTCAATTTCTATTATATTCTTTCATGTTTAAAAAATATAATAGATTAATGGTTTAATGAATGCATGTGGATCTAATTATTGTTGAGGGTTTTGAAGTTTTAATTTTGTAAAATTGTTTCAACCCCCATCTCAATTATCTTGTTCCTTCAACAATCAGTATCAGAGCAAGGTTCCTTAGAGAAAAGCTTGACCACTTGAGGTAGATCTAGATGGTGAACAAAAAGGAGATCCCTATGTTTGATGGCATAGACTATGAATTCCAGAAATTGAAGATAAAAGGCTATCCAATTTATCTTGGATATGAAATTGTAAAGGTAGTAAAGGCTGCATACACCATACCTGAAAATGGTCTATGCACAAGTGATGAAATCAAGGCCTATGAAACATATGGTAAGGAAAGGTTTGTTCTTTTGACTAGTCTTACACATACTGAATTAGTGAAAGTTATTGATTTGAAAACTTCTAAAGAAGTTTGGGGTAAGCTAGAAAGTATCTATGAACGAGATGATAGGGTTAAACAAGCTAAGTTACAGAATTTGAAGTCACAATTTTAAAATTTTTGGATGTCTGGTGTTGAAAAAATCACAAGTTAAATACAAAGGGTTAATGAACTAGTAAGTGTTATGAGAGGTCTTGGTGCACAAGTCAAAGAACCTAAAGTGGTAAAGAAAATTCTCAGAACTCTTCCTAACTCTTATAGTGAATTTTTTTGTTGTTGTTGAAGAATTTGCAGATTTTAATACATACACTAGAGATCAATTGTATGGAACACTAAATACATTTGAAATGAGGAAGATTGGTCCAAAAATAGTACAAAAGTGGAGACTTCTTTCAATACCAAAAAATTAGAAAAGGCTGAAGATTCATATGGAGATGATCTTGATGATGTGGAAGCTAACTTTGTAAGAAGGATGGAAAAGGGCACTGGAAAGTAAAAAGGTAAATTACCTTTAAAAAGCTTTACGTGTGTGAATATAGGTCACTATACTTGAAGATGTCCAAATAGAACTATGAACAATAAGAAAAAGGAAAACAAAGGAAAGATGATCAAGAAAAGCTACTATGTTAGAGAAGATGCTAGTATATTTTATGATGAATTTAATTATGGAGATGTTGATGATAATGAATTCATATTTTTGGCTTTAAAAGATGAATTTGGTTCTAATAACTCTGAGAGTTGTATGAAGGAATGTGTCCTATAGAAAAAGGATAAAGTTGGAAGTACCTTCGTATATTATTTCCATGTTAGAAATGTCAAGAACTATTGGGTTATTGACAATGGTTGTTCAAATCATATGATTGGAGAGAAGAGTAAGTTTGTTAAACTTGAAAAATATGAGGGAGGACTCATTAAATTTGGAGATGATTCAAGTGCTAAGATTTATGGAATAGGTTCAATTAGTTTTGATGACAAGCATAATACTAAAGATGTTTACTATGTTAATTGTTTAAGATATAACCTCTTGAGTGTTGGACAAATATGTAGCAAAGGATTCAATCTTATGTTTCAAGATGATGGATGTGAGATTAGAAAAGGGTTTGGAACTCTAATTGTTGCCAGAAAGAGGACATATGGAAATATCTATCAGCTCAAAGGTGTTGATGGTCACTGTTTTATGACTCAAATTAATGATAGTTGGCTATGGCATAGGAGAATGTGTCAAATAATTTTTTATAACCTGGTTAGAATTAGTTTAGTTCAACCAATGAGAGATCTATCGAGGATTACAAAGCCTATCATTGTTGTTTGCAAATATTTCCAAGTTGGAAAATAAACTAGAAGTAGTTTTAAGGGAAAGGAACAATCTTCTACCCAATTGTTGGAATTGGTACACAAATCTTTGTGGCCTAACAAGAGTGAGAAGTCTTCATGGTTATAGGTATTTCATGCTTTTGAATGATGATTACTCTAGAATGGAATGTCTACTTTTCTTATAGAAAAATTTGAATCCCTAGATAGATTTAAAGCATTTAAAGCTATGGTTCTAAATGAAATGGATTTGAAGATCAAATGTTTGAGGTCTGACAGAGGTGGAGAATTCACCTCCAATTAATTTAACATATTTTGTGAGAATCATGGAATAAAGAGGTAGTTGTCTACCCCTAGGACTCCTTAGAAGAATGTAGTAGTTGAAAGGAAAAATAGGACTATTCAAGAAGTTGCAAGGACTATGATGAGAGAAGAAAATCTACTAGAAGTATAATAGAGAGAAGTAATTCATACTACTAGTTACATACTTAACAAGGTTGAAGTGAAAGCTAACAACACAAAGACTCCCTATGAGTTATATGAAATAATTCCTATTTTCAAGTACTTTAGAGTGTTTGGAAGTGAATGTCGTATCAGAAGAGATGATGAAAAATTGGAAAATTTTGATGCAAGGTCTAATGAAGGTATATTCCTTGGATATTGTACTAAAATCAAAGCTTAAAAATTTCACAATAAAAGGCTAAGAAGGATTGTTGAAAGTGCAAGTGTTAAGGTTGATGAAGATATGCAAAATTCAATTGTAATAGATGGATATGAGTCAGATGAGCCTGCTTATGGAGAAGAAGAAAAAGATAAGGAAAAAGAAGTGTAGAATGAAGAGGAAGAAGCTTTGGAAAAGACCTGTTGGAAACCTAAGTATGTACAGAGAAATAATTCTAAAGAAGAGATCATTGGAGACAAAAACAAAGGAGTGTTGGAAAGAATAAGAGCTACTAAAGAAGAGGTAAATCTGTGTATACTTTTTAAAATTGATCTGAAGACAAAATGTGAATAATGCAAAGATGAACATTGGATGAAGGAAATGGAAGAAGAACTTATGCAAATTGATAAGAATCATTGGAACTAAGTGGGTATTTAGAAACAACCTAAATGAGAATGGATAAGTGATAAGAAATAAAGCAAGGCTTGTGTGTAAGAGCTATGCACAAGTTGAAGGAATAGAATTTGAGGAGACACTTGCTACAGTATCTAGAATGGAAGCAATTAGGATGTTTTTGGATTTTGCAACACATAAAGACTTTAAATTTTATCAGATGGATATGAAGTTTTCTTTCTTGAATGGAGAACTGGAAGAAGTTTACATGGAACAACAAGAAGGATTTCAGTAGTTAGATAAACCTAATATGGTTTGTAGATTGAAGAAGGAATTTTATGGATTGAAAGAAGCTCCCAGAGCTTGGTATGCAAGGTTGGATAGATATTTGATACAAGAAGGATTCAACAAAGGTGTCATAGACAATAATCTTTAATTAAAGTTAAGAAAGATCGAATCGTGATAGTGGTTGAGTATGTTGATGACATAATATTTGGAGGAAATGAATCTATGTGTAGGAAATTTGTAGAAGAGATGAAAAAATAATTTGAGATGTCTATGTTTGGGTAGATGAATTTCTTACTTGGGCTACAAATCAATCAAACAGATAAAAGCATATTCATTTCATAATCAAAGTATGTTAAATAAATGTTGAAGAAATTTGGAATGGAAAATCCAAATTGGTATGTACTCCTATGGTTACTAGTTGCAAACTAAGTAAGGATGATGAATCCCTATGGCTGATCAGAGTAAGTATAGATCTATGATTGGTGGACTGCTATACCTAACTTCTACTAGATAGGATATTATTCATGGAGTTTGTCTTGTGGCTAGATTTCAGGAAGATCCTAAAGAGTCACATGTTGTAGCAGTGAAGACGATATTCAAATATTTGAAGGGAATTCTAGATTATGGCTTATGGTATCCTAAGGATAATAATTTCACATTGAGTGTTTACACAAATGTAGATTGGGTTGGTTGTGTTGATGATAGGAAAAGTACTAGTGATGATGCATTATTTCCTGAATGTAGATTGGTATCCTAGCTTAGCAAGAAACAAGATTCTAGTTTATTATCTACTATATAGGCCGAGTATTACAACATCTTGCTACACACAAGCATTGTGAATTAGGAGAACATTGAAAGATATTAGAGTAGTGTATATGTGATAAATGTAGATTAAAACAATAAATTAAACATACCAATATAACATTATATAAAAATAGAAATTAAATGAAGATAAATGCAAACTCATTCTTCTTCTTTCTTGATGTCATCCTATCAGCCCTCTATCTCCAGTGTTTTTGTCAATTTCAGCTTGCTCTCAGATTGTGTGCTAGGCTCAACAAACGTCTTCCTAGAGAACAAGATTGAATATGAATGCATGCAATTCTATGCTAAGATATGATTATGCTTAAACCAAACATGATTGCTAGGATTGAAAATTAGGAAAATGTTATGAATGCTAAAGTTGATAATGACAAAGCTAGAATGCTAGAATGTAAGTAATCTCTAATTAGAACCAATGCTTGGATTTGCAGAGTATTTATAGAGTTTTCAAAAGCTTCTAATTGGCTGATATGATCAACGGCTGTGAAAATTCCTAGCAGATCGAATGGTCGAAGATGGATAAGATTGAAGAGAAAAAATAGAAGAAAATAGAAAGCAAGATTTGTTTTCTTTTTCATGGAAGAGATAAGATGAGATGATAAAGATGAATTGTAAAAAAATCATCTTTTTGTGAGATTATGGAAAGATTTGGAAGATAAATAATGAATTATAAAATTCAATTATTTATTTATGGGTGACATGGAAGATTTTCTTAATTAAATAAATCATTTAATTAAGATTTGAAAGATAATGGAGGATTTCATAATTAAATAAAATATTTAATTATGATTTGAAAAGATATGAAAGATATTTAATTAAATAAAGATACTTAATTAAAATTTTAAGAAATGGCATGTAAATGAAATTAATTAAATAAAATATTTAATTAATTAGAAGAAAGATTTGAATAGGAGAAAGGAATTAAATTCAATTAAATCAAAGATTTAATTAAACTTAAATGTGATGATTAATTTAAATAAACAATGATATTTTATTTAATTAAATAAGTGGACTTTGAAGTGGTAATTAAATAAAATAAATTTATTTAATTAAAGTAGAAGAATAAAATGAATGAACAATATAATTAAATAAATTAAATTTAATCATATGTAGAAGACTTTTAGAGAGATCCCATATCAGAGACATAGATTCGACCGATCCTGCCGACATTAGAGACTAGGCACATATGGACCACCGATGAGTCAATTCGAACCCTTTATATTTTGAAAATTTTCATTTTTAATCAATTTTTGAATGATTTTAGCACAAATTTAGGGTTGCATAGGCTATTTTAGCACTTTTAGGAAATAGAATAGCGTGTTCACAAATTCTTTTAGCACATATAGGTCATAAAATAGCACTTTTAGGATTTACGCAGTTTAGTGCATTCGATAGTTAAACTAGCACATCTAGGAGGCTAGGAGAAAATTAGGCACATTAGTGCATTTGGGAAATAGATTAGCGCTTATAGGGTTGTAGTGCATAAAGTAGATTGAATGATGCATTTGAGAGGTGAAGTAGCGCATCTAGGGAAATGGCACTTAGAGTAACTGATTTAGCACTTTTAGACCATAGAATGGCACATCTGGGGTTTTAGCACATATGGGGGAAACTGTAGTGCATTTAGGGTTTAAGCACTTTAAGGCCACAAAGTAGCGCTTTTGATAAAAATTTAGACAGAATGTTGTTTTGATGAAAAGGATGATGAATTATTACTTCTTTGGTCAATAGATAATAAAATTTTCATGTCATCATGTTGATAAAAATGATAGAAGATCTGATAAATGATAAATTGATAACTCTGTTTCCAAAAATAGAAAACAAAGAGTAGATAGCTGATAACTTTGTTTCCAAGAATGAAAAACAAAGAGTAGATGATTGATATGACTTCTGATAAATTTGTTTTCTGCGATAGAAAACAAATAGTAAATTGATTTGAGTGAAAACATATTTGCATTCGTGATTGAAGTACAAATAGGATAATGAGTTGATTGTTGATAAATTTGCTCTCCTGAAAATGAAAAAAAATAGTAAATGATGATAGAGTAGATTGATTTGATTTTTAGATAGATAGATTTTGCATTGATATCCTGATATGAGTTCCTTAGATAGAATACTTGATATGGTTCATGTGATATGATATTTGATGTCTATATGATATGTGTTGCTTGATTGATATGGGTCTAATATGTGTCACTTGATTGATATGGGTCATTTGATATGAATCTGATTGAGGTAGATAGATTGCTTTGATATGAGTTAATGATATGACTCTGATTGATTGTCCTTGTGATGACCAAAAATAGGAGGTTTTCAAAAACCTCTAGATTAGAGAGCGCTTCCCTATAGGTTGGGATAGGATTCGAGATTTGACGCCTGCTAATGTGCAGTTGATAGTTAGTTGTGGGTTGGGTCCATTATTATCGATGCCTCTTATTTAGGTCAATAGGGGACGGTTGACTACGTTAGTAGAGAGATGGCATTCAGAGCTTAACACTTTTCAGTTTTTGACTAGTGAGCTAACGGTGACCCCAGAGGATGTATATAGGATTTTGGAGATCCCGCTGGTAGGTGCCCTTGTGTTCTATGATCACAAGGAGTTGGGTGGGATAGAGGTCCTCGGGAGAGTATTTGCAGATTCACAAATAGTAGGATACTGCGTGTCATGGGAAGACTTCATAGGATATCCAGCTGTACTTGTAGTGTTAGGTGCTTTTATTGGAGGCTTCCTTTGTCCGGATCACTGGTCAAAGGGGCTATCAGTTGGATGAGGGAGGATCATCGAGTATATGATGGGTCAGCCGAGGGGATTATGCTTGGGGGAGTTGCATGCTAGCTCACTTATATCATGACTTGCACCAGGTAGTATATAGAGGGTCATTGAGTTTGTCTTGTGGAATTACCCTGCTCTAGATCTAGGCATGGAAGCACATTTTTGTGATGAGACCACTATGTTCGAGAGCTAGGCTGCTAGGTAGGCCATACACATATGCGTATTTGTTTACACTTGTCTAGCCCAAGTTGGGCAAGGTGGAGTATTGGAGACGGACCCTGGATGACATGGATGCTATGATATGGAGGCCCTCTATGGATTGTGATGTATGGGACATAGATCCCTTAGAGATGTCATTTGTAGATATACCTTGGTTCTTAATAGGCCACACACCATTCATTATAGAGACGTTTTTGGACTTACAAGTATAGAGACAGTTTGGTTTTACATAGGGGATGTTGCAAGGTGTTGCACACTATGGATGGTGCAAGGATGAGCCTGGATGGGGTCCTTGCATTACTTACTAGATCACGTATATTGAGTATATGGCATTACAGCCTGAGGTATGGGATTCCAAACATAATATTGTTGATGCTGGTATGTCTGAGGATTATTCAGTTTACTATCACACACACCCATTTCCACGGTTCACATTTCCAGATGAGCCTACATCCATTTTGGTGGCACCTTAGTGAAGGGTTGGGAGACAGGAGGTTTAGTGGGTGGTGAGTAGGAGGATAGTGGAGACGAGGAGAAGAGTGGAGAGGAGGAGAGCTTGGATGACAGTGATGGGGATGTTGGCGAAGATGATGGAGGGGAGGAGCAGAGATCAATGAGGCAGAGGACTGATATTATGGGTAGTTTTCAGGGTGTACAAAGGCCGAGGAGTGATACTGGTCAGTAGATGGTTATCAGGGTCACCTCTTCAATGCAACAAGCACACATAGATAGGCTATAGGCCTAGGTTCAGACATTGTTGAGGCAACAGACATAGTTGCAGAGCCAGTTGGCTCAGGCTTAGGGTTTGGTAGAACAACTACAAACACAACTGGCACAGGCACAAACAAAGACACCTTCTCTTGCCCCATACCCATAGGTAGCCCAGTTGATAGTAGAGAGATATTCATTCAGACAAAGGGCAGTAAAGGCAGAGGGTGTGGTGCAGAGACTCATGAGCACTGTGGAGAGTTCATCTTTGCAAGAGGCCCAGAGGGCTTTGAGATTGCCATGGAGGTTGAGTATTACTGAGTTTGATATGAGGAGTTGTGTCTTATATACCGCAGAGAGCCTTACCCTCAGTCTCATAGTAGGACTAGGAGTAGATCTTGGATTTCCACACACAACAGAGGATTTATAGGGCTTCAACATGATCCAAATGTAGGGGGTAGCGGTAGACCATCATCCTCCAGACCAACTCCATCAGGGGGGTCCACCAGCCATCCTTGAGTTATGGATGTGTATCAATTTTTTTTGGGAGAATATATATATTTTTTACCATATCTCATGTGTATCTCTATACTATTCAGTTTCCTTGGAGTTTGGACATTTTGTGTATTTTTGATGAGAGATGATATGTAGCGACAATAGTTTTGATGATATGTTGCATTTGATATGATAATATGATATGGATATGCATTTATTTCTACATGATGTGATATGGATTTTGATATGTAGTTTAATGATTTGATGACTAACATGATATGCAGGATGATTTGATATGATGATGATTTGTGATGTGTACTAATGATGTCATGCAAGAAGATGATGATGTTTATGAAAATGATGTAGAAATGTAACATATATATGGAATGTTTTTTTTTGGATTTTTCAAATGTAAGAAATAGATGATGTGATGAGAAATGGATGCTTATCTTTATGATATGAATTCGTAGCATGTATGTGAAATGATGCAATGTTTATGGAAAATGATATGAAAATGATAATGAAATGATCTGTGAAATGAAATAGATGATGACATGGTAATAAAGATGATAAAATATGATAATGAAATGGTAATAAATATGATAAAATGGTATGCAACTGTGTAAAATGAAAATGAATATAGATGTAAAAATGATAAGTAAGATGTTAATGATAGATAATATGAAAAATGAAAGTGATATGAAAATGCCTAATGTATAAATGAATATTATGAAATGATAAAGGATCGAAATGATATGAGAATGAATGATAAATGCTTAACTATATGAAATGATAATGATTAATGAAATGTGGATGAAGAAAGATGATGATGAAACAAATGTTCGAATGTCCTCCATGAATAGTCCAAAGATACATGATAGTCGTTGATGTTTTTATTCAGAGTTTAAAAACACTGATGCAAATATGAAAATAAGTACATTGATCTAAATGAAACCAACTATTTGTTGAGCCTTTTGTTAGCTTGCTTGAATCATCATAGAGCATTTTAAAATGTAGGAAGTATGTACAAGCATCAGAGGAAAAATTAGCACCAATGATGACTTGAGTACAACTTTCATGGTTATTGATATAGCAATTGAACACAAGCATCGAGGTATAATTGAATTGAGATTACTTGAGAATTTCTTGCATAAATAGAAAAAGATTAACCACTTTATGATGCAAATGTGGATTTTTCATCAATGATACATTTTGGATATCATGTCCCATGACATATTTACACCAGATTGATAGTTAATCTCAAGACAATAGACAAATAAAAATCATGCTCTTTCCTTGCCACTCCAGTTTAGTGCATCATTGAGTGTGCTCCAAAGGGATGATATCAAAAAATCAAACAACCATTGTTCAAAATATAATACTACTATTCCAAACATTATTTAGATTTTAGATCATCCATATATGAGTCATGATATGGTATTTTGCTGAAAATTGTTGTGATATGGATCAATGATTGGATAATTGTTCATAGGATTTGATTGTTTGTTTGCATGATTGAATTCTATGAAATTGTCTAACTGTTTGGTAAAAACCTGAAAGTTGAGTGTCCCTAGTGCTGTCAACATTTTCCCCCAGTATTGACACAACTTGTTGAAATGGATATGTACAATGATCAAGCCATGGTAAGACGTTATCTCTCTAAGAAAATGATGATAGTATGATGCTATTATGATGCTAGGATGATGGAAAGATGCATAAAATGAAGGCTAAAAAGCTAAGTGCAAAACATGAACTAATAGATGGAGAGATACAAATAGTGTCTGTTTGCCAGATTTTCACTATTTGTTTTTATTGCATTTTTCTGATTTCTTTTTTATTTTTTTGTATTTTTCTTGTCAATAGATTGCTTATTGCTAGGTTTTCACCCTTTGACAATTTTTCTTTTTTTAGGACATTTTCTGCTATTTTTGTATTTTTTTTGGGACTTTTCTGCTATTTTTGTATTTCTTTAGGACTTTTTTTGTTGTTTTTGTATTTTTTTTAGGAATTTTTCTACCATTTTTGTATTTTTTTTAGGACTTTTTATGGATAATGATAATTGCTTCAGACATAGTACTTATTCAGGTGCATGCTATTGATGGGTTCATCAAACAAGCCCCCTTCTAACATTGATAGCTTATATGCTCCTGGACTATATACTGCTATGACCACGTATGAACCCAACCAATTTGGTTCAAGCTTTCCTTTCTTCTCTCTGTCTTGCTGATTTTGTGGGTTTTCCTTCAGAACAAGATCACTGACCTGAAAGGTATGTGGCTTGAATATGTGATTGTAGCTGTGAGACATCATCTGTTGATATGCTTTCAAATGATCAGTTGCTCGCTGTCTCTTGTCATCGAGGAGTTCCAACTCTTGTAATCGGGAAACTTTGTACTCATCATTTGTTGTGAGACCCTTCAAGGATACCCTTAGTGATGGAATCTCAACTTCTAGTGGAAAAATGGATTTTTCTCCATAGACAAGGGCATACGGTGTTGCTCCTATTGGCATTCAGATGCTAGTTCTATAGGCCCATACTGCGGTATTGAGTTGAACGTGCCAATCTTTCCCTGCATCATTCACAGTCTTCTTCAAAAAAATTAGTATTGTTTTATTTGAGGCCTCTACTTGGCCATTCCCTTGTGGATAATAAGGTGTTGAGTATCTATGTTGGATATGGAATCTCTCACAAAGTTCATCAACATCCTGATTCTTGAATGGTCATGCATTATCTCTGATGATGAAGTTGGGAATGCCATACTGACAAATGAGATAGTTGAGTATGAATGATGAAATCTATTTTCCACTAACCTTAGTGAGAGGTACTACCTCAATCCACTTGGTAAAGTACTCTATCACTGTGATGATGAACTTGTGTCCATTTGATGATGAAGGATGAATATTTCCAACTAGATCTAACCCCCATTGAGATAATGGCCAAGTCAACGTGAACGGTTGTAGTTCATGCGCTGGTGCATGGATGAGATTTCCATGTATCTGACATTTAGAGCATTTCTTTATGAAAGTGAATGATTCCCTTTCCATAGTCGGCCAGTAGTATCCCATTATAATCAATTTATTGGATAAGGTCAGTCCACTTGAATGAGTACCACAAATGCCACCATGAACTTCTTATAAAGCCTTGTCAGATTCATCATGTTTGAGACATCAAAGTAAAGTACCATCAAGACTGTTGTGATAGAGAGTGTCAGTGAAAAGAGTATAGTGAGAGGATTGGTGGATAAAGTTGTGCTTTTGGTTACGGGATAAGTCAAGTGGTAAGATATCATCTTTTAGGTAGGCATAAATCTTTCCATACCAAGGTGAATTGGATCCTACTAAGTGGAAAATGATTTGGCTTTCAAGTGTGTCATAGGTAGGTGAAAATGATTGTTCCACTAGAAATTCATAGCGAGTCTAATTTTTTGGGAGTTGTAACAATGATGCGATTGTGGCCATGGTGTCAACTACTTTGTTATCAAGTCTTGGAATTTGTATGAACTTGATA
>VDFB02156011.1:0-11372 GCA_007258455.2 Sequoia sempervirens | reverse complement strand
TGTCGGCGGTCCCGCCAGGTTAGGAATTATTTTCCAGAGTCCATCTTGAGTTGCGATCTTCCTAACCCTTGGTATTTTTCTTCTTTCTCGACGCATTTGTTTCAGGAGATCTTCTGTATATCCATCTACTGTTGACACGAACGTATCTTCTGTCTTCAACACGGTTTTTAAACAAGGGGCCTTCTCGAAATAAGCATCCCATTGCTCATCAGTCCATTCCTCCTCGTCATCTTTTTGCAGTTCATCTTGTTCTTCTGCCTGGTTCTCCTTTTCCGCTTGGGCTTCTGCGTCCAAGTCCTTGGCTATATATCCCCGTCTTATTCCTTCATAAGGGGCTACATAGTGCCAATGTCCCCCCATTCGACGCCACAATGCAGGGGTTCCGAAAACTGCATTGGTCAAGTGCTTGTGTATTCGTGGTACTGCAATTCCTTCTACTCGCTTTTCTGCCAACCTCTCTTCATTTATTTGATCTCGCCCTGATTCTGCCCAGACATTGTCTGCTACATAACCAGGACCTCCTAGTCCCCAGTCTTGTTCTCTCGGGCCTTCACTCTGCACAGACCAATCTTCCTTTGTTGCATAGCCCAACATGTTTATGGCGATAGTATTCTTCTCTTTTCTCTCCTGGTATGGTTTTAGCTTCGATCCGTTGATTGCCTCCGGTATCAATGACCCATCGAGATTTTCCAATTTTATAGACCCATTGTCACCTACTTCCCGTACTCGGAACGGTCCCAACCAACGAACTTTAAACTTCCCCGGCTTGATCTCGTTACGGCCGTTATACTTCAGAACTAACTGTCCCGGTCGGAAATTCATTCGCCGGAGATGCTTGTCGTGCCAATATTTCCGTCGCCGTTGCATGTTCTCCGTTGCCCATTGTGCCATCACTCTTCGCTCGTCCAACTTATTTAGTTGGTATAGTCTTTCCTTTAAACTCTCGGTATCGCCCAGCCGATTCTCCACGGCTATCCTCAGACTTGGTACCATATATTCCATCGGCATCACTGCTTCCTGACCGTACATTAACTGGAAAGGCGTGTGGCCCGTTGTTACCTTGTACGTTGTACGATATGCCCATAGGACGGCTGGTAACCTTTCTTCCCAATCGGCTTCTTCCACGCCACATGATTTGTGAATCACTGACACGAGCACCTTATTTGTCGACTCCGCCTGGCCATTAGCTCGCGGGTAGTACGGACTGGACAAGTTGTGAAAAATTCGGAACTCTGTCGTCATCAACCTGATAACATGATTGACGAAGTGCCCTCCACGATCACTCGTAATCCGAATGGGGATGCCGTACCGTGTTACTATCTGCTCATAGATGAATCTTGCCGTACTTTGTGCTGTATTGTCTGGCAACGCTCGAGCTTCAGCCCACTTCGTCAGATATTCTGTAGCGACCACAATATATCGGCATCGATGCAAGTGACTCACCTTCAATGGTCCGATGAAGTCCAACCCCCATCGTTTGAACAATTCTTGTGGCTGTGAGGGATGTAGTGGCATGAAATCCCGCTTCAATGGTTTCCCGACCCTCTGGCAAGTGTCGCAGCCTACCACCCATTCTTTGGCGTCAGTGTGCATCGTCGGCCACCATAGACCTGCCAAGAGAATTTTCCTTGCTGTAGCATCAGGTCCCATATGGCCGCCAGCCAGTCCTTCATGTGCCTCTTTTAGTACACCAGGTATTTCTTCTTCGACGACACATCTCCGGAGGATCTGGTCGGGTCCCATCTTGTAGAGTAGCCCATTGATCAATTGGAATGTCTTACTTTTCAGTACGATCTTCCTCCTCTCGGCTGGTGGCATATCACTTGGGAATGTGGATGTGGACAGATAGTCTCCAATCTTCTCGTACCATGACGGCAATATTGCAATCTGAAATAAATGTGCGTCCAGAAAGTCTTCGTTCACCCCACCCTCTGCAGGTTCACCCGACCGGATTCTAGATAATTGGTCGGCAATAACATGGCTTTTTCCTGTCCGTACGATGATGGTGAACGTAAATTCTTGCAACAGCAGTAACCATCTACTCACCCGTCCTTGGATAATCGGTTTGTTTACTAGGTACATCAAAGCTTGGTGGTCCACGTAAAAAGTGAACGGCGTGGCGAGGAGGTAATGCCTGAACTTCTGTACGGCGTACACCATTCCCAGTGCCTCACGCTCGGTCGTGCTATAATTCCTTTCTGCCTTTGAGAGTAGCCGGCTGGCGAAGAATACTGGGTGATCCAACCCGTGCACTCCCACTTGTGCTAGGGTTGCTCCGATGGCAAAATTAGAAGCGTCTACATGTACGTGGAATTCCTTATCCCAGTCCGGGTACATTAATATGGGTGAGCTGACCAGTCGCTCCTTCAGTTCCCGGAATGCCTTCTCCTGTTCTTCGGCCCACACGAATGGTTGGCCTTTCCTCGTCAGTAGGTCGAGAGGGTACGATACTTGGGCAAAATTTTTAATGAACCTCCGGTAGTATCCCACATGGCCGAGGAAAGACTTTACTCCAGTGACATTCTCGGGAGCCTCCATCTGTACGATGACTCGCACCTCGTCAGGATCCGTTTTCAACCCAGCTTTGCACACAATGTGTCCGAGCAACTTCCCCTGCGGTACCATAAATCTGCATTTCTTCGGATTCAAGGCAAGGCGGGCTGCTCTACACCGTTCCATGCACTCGCCTAAAGCTTTTAAATGTTTTTCTTTGTCACTATAGATCGACCAATCATCCAAGAAGGCTTTGAAATTACCTACCGACATTTTATCAAAGATGTGGAGTATAATCCTCTGAAATGTAGCTGGTGCGTTGCATAATCCAAACGGCATGCGGTTGTATGCGTACACCCCATCCTCGACGACGAATGTAGTCTTCAATTTGTCTTCCTCGGCGATACTGATCTGATTGTAACCCGAGAAGCCATCGAGAAAGGAGTACATTTCATGCCCGGCAACTTCTTCCAGAATCGAGTCGGTGAAAGGAATGGGAAATGGATCCTTGATAGTCACTGCATTCAGGCTACGGAAGTCAACACAGATTCTAATTTGCTCCTTCTCTTTCTTCAATGATATGACGATCGGCGATACCCACTCGCTGACTTCCACCTTGAAAATGATGCCAGCCTCCAGCATCTTCTCGATCTCCTCCTGTACTTTGGCGGCATAATTTTTGTTCATTCTGTACGGTCGCTTTCGTACGGGCTGGGCTCCCGGTACGAGAGGAATCCTGTGCACACATAACTCCGGTGGGATGCCTTTAAGTCCTTGTACGTCCAAGCGAAAGCGTCTTTATATTCCATGAAGATTCTAAACGCTGCCGCCTTCAGGACAGGGTCCCAGTCATCACCGACTAAAATCTCCTTAGGTTTGGCTAATTCCTCGAGGTTTACTTTTTTCAACGTTGGTTCCTCGTACTTCATGATTTTGTCCTGCTCGAACTTGTGGGCTGGAGTCACATCCAATTCGGCCGTACCTTCTTTATATTCTCCGTACTCAGGTGGAAATGTCTCACTGGTCGAGCCATTATCCTTTTCTACTTCCTCCTCCTTGACTTGCAGCATGTGGCAATCCGGGTGGAATACTTCATAATCCTCCATCTGCCAGTGAAACAGTCCGCTCAGTGAACTGGTCTCATCTTCCGAGCAACTGCCGATCTCCAATACCCCTTCTTCATCTGGTTCCATTGTCTTTCTCTCATCATCATCTGAGTCACCTCCGGATTCCGATGCCAAAGATGCCAGATCCTCACTGACGGCCTGATTCTTCAGATCAATGGTGTATTTCCTCCCCCGACTTTCTATTGAGAGTGTATTCCGCTTCTAGTTGTGGGTTGCCTTGGCAGTGATCAGCCATCCTCGCCCCAAGAGTGCATCGTACGCCTTTTTCTCCATTGGGATGACTACAAAATTTAACAGAAACAGTTGCGTGCCGATCGAGACCTTCTGCTCCATTAGTATACCCAACGGTCTGATGCCATGTTGATCTGCTCCCACGAGGTGGAATGTCGGGGGCCAAAGAGTCGGCTTACCCAGACACTTCCAAGTCTCTTCTGGCAGTACGTTTACTCCTGAACCACCATCGACGATAGTATTAGATAATCTCATGCCCAAGATTTCCATCTCGACGACGGCTGGTTTCATCCCGATGCTTACTGCTAGGAGCATTGGATCCGAAGTCTCGGCTACCACTTCTGGCGTACGTTCTGGTGAACTCTTCGGAAGATTTTCTCCAATAGCATTGGTAAGTGCTACTTTGAGAGAAGGCGTTGTTTGCAAAAGATCAGTTACCTTAATGGGTACGGTTGTGTGAAGCACCTGCCGTACGATATTCTTTTCCGACTCCGACTGTAGCAACGTACTGGTAGCTTTATAGTTCTTGCCTTCATTCGCCATTGCCTCGGCTACTTTTGTCTTGGCCTCCCGAAATCTTTCTTTCTCCGTACGGGGATCTGGATAATTTGCTCGTTTTGACTGTGCTCTCGTAATCGCCAAGACCTCCTCGTTGGCTACCTCCAGCATATTGATACTTCCTTTTTGCTTCGGACAGTCGGTGTCTTCATGGTCACCAGGTCCACACCACTTGCACAATTTTCCCCCGCTGCCTTGGCCGCTCTGGCAATCCCTCGCAAAGTGACCCCATTCGTTACAGTTCCGGCACTGAATCATTGGTCGTCCTTTGCTGTCATACTGAATTTTACTTCTCGGCGTATTTCGCCGATTGTTGCGGTAGCCTCCAGGGGATGCATTGTTGTTCTGTGGCTTCGGTGGCGTGGTTGGCGGTGTTGACTGTTCGCCTTGAGTGAAGAATACTTGCGAACTTTTAGTTTTTAGATTGTATGGGCACTCTTTGACGGAGTGTCCCATGACCTGGCAGATGTCACAGAATAATTTTTTTGGGCAACTTGCCTTTGTGTGACCTTCCGATTTACAGTCCGTACACCATAATTCATTGGCCTCTTTTGATCCGTCCTTGTCGGCCTTCAGTTCTTTCATTATCCGCATCATATCCCGCCGAAGGGCCTGTACTCTGGCTATTTCATTCATCGCCACCGGCCCAGATTCGCCGCCATCCCTCTCCTCTTCCTCTCGAGAGTCCCCATTTCACTTTCAATATCCATCGCCCGATTGTATGCTTCGGTGTACGAGGACGGTGGTACTACTTTCATCTTTCGCCGAAGTGAGGGAATTAGTCCCTCAATGAACCATCGTTTCTTTAACTCCATTGGCCGGCTTGTGCCTCCAAATTTTCCCGCGATTGCCTTTCAACCTCCTGTTGTAGGTCCATACGTTCTCGTGCTTTCCTTGTTTGGTATGATATATTTCTGTGACGATCTCACTATCGTCCCGTAGAAGTTTGAACTCCTCTTGAAAACTTTGCTTCAGGACCCTCCATGTGGCTCGCTGCGCTTGATCCAATTCCGAGTACCAATCGATGGCACTGTCTCTGAGCGTTGCTGGAAATGCCTTCAGCCATTGGTCGGGGTCATCCTGCCCGCTGGCTATCCAAATAGTCTCGCATGTCTTGCAATGCCGTACGGGATCCTCAGAGCCATTCCCCATGAATTTCGGCAACTTCTGCCGATCTGGATGAGCCATCTTTACCGGTCACTCCTCTTTGTTGACTCTCCTGTGATTTTAACTGGCTAGACTAGTGATCTCCTCGCTGGCCGCCCTCACAGGCGCTACCAAAGACCTAGGCCACGACGAAGTCACCGCCATCGCCCCTCCGCCGCCCGCAACAGGTGGGCTCCCTGATCCTGGCCATGCCTCTCCGCCTGGCCCGCCTCGCCTTCCTCCTTAACCTCAAGGCCGTCCGAGAGTGACAACTCTCAAAATCGTCTGATGCTACTATTCAATTCATCTTCATTGTCATAGAGGTTATATTTTTCTGTATATGGAGTGCTGAAGGGGTCTTCGTCCCTTCCTTCTATCAAACTTTGGTGCGTTCGTTCAATGGATGTGTCTATTCTTTGCAAATTTTCATATGTTCTTTTTATGCTCTGATTGATTTCAATTAAGTCCTCATCTAGTTCCTTACCGACTTGCCTTAGTCGTCTTCGCCGACTTTCCTGCTCTTGTAGCCTGAGTGATCGCCGAACTTGTTCTTCCGAAGTCCCGTGCCCGTCAAGTACTCTATTCTTGTCTTTGTTCGGCCGTACGGGCATTTAGTTGTTCAAGCAATCATTGCTAGTTGCCGGAAGTGCGGCGCTGACTAGTATCGCGTTCTTCCTCTTCACGTTTGGTTCTGTCTTCACAACGTTGCACGATTTGCTGCCTTCGGCGCTCACGGGCTTCTTCCTCTCGCAAGTCTTGCAGAATAATGAAATGGCGGGCCAGCAACCTGGGCATGCGGTTCAGAAGGTGGTTCACCCGCTGCTCACTCTGCCCGATCCTGCATGACTTCCCTGTGGATCTCCCAATGTGGATCCCTACGACGCGGGTCACGGAGCTTAGATTTCTTCACAAATTTACCTAAATCTTCACAATGAGTCTTCTCGTTCCTCATTAGCATTTATAGGTTCTTCCGCTGGTTGACCCATTACGCTGCCATGGTGGATGATGCCCTAGTCCGTTCAGGCAACGGCGCCAAATGTTTTCCCAAGGAATGGGATTCTAATCTGACGTACTACTGGCAAACTTGTAATATGCAGAACATAGGATAAAACAGTATACGGAAAGATATCATAGTAAAATGCCAGAAACTTTATTCATTCTCAGGAAATAACATGTACAAGAGAGTATCACAATGCTTACAGTATAACCATCGGCAACAAAACTCATTCATTATTCATAACTCATGACTATCTCCCGACTATCCCAACCGACTACATATAACGCTCGGCGGTGGTTAGACAACCAACCGACACGACGCTTCATAACAACATTACATTAACATTAATCAAAACATGTTTTGCCGAGAGTACATGACATTACCTGACATTATTATTCTTTACTAACTATTGTTTTATTTGACAATTGCCGAGTACGACCGAGGCCGACTACGACCGAGGCCAACTACGGCCGACAACAAGTAAAATATCCGACTAACACTTGCTAGAATACCCGGGCAAAATGTGGAGGGATGCAAGAATACTACTCCTAAGATTATTAGAGAGATGAAGGCCCTTCTTGCTGAATATGAGCTTAAAAAAGAGGAAAGACAAAAAACAAAGGATGCCCTAGCAGCAGCGATGAGTGGATCCCAATCCCAATCTACACCCTCTATGCCCCATGGTGCTGCAAGTCCAAGCTTTCGTGCTCCACATTCATCTTTTGGTGAAAGTCCTGATGGTTCCTTTTCTACTGCTAGTGCTAGTCAGGGTCCTTCATCAGGACCAAATTATTTTATTCCACGTAATGTTCCAGGAGCACAACCTTCACTGGAAGGTACTGGTTGGAATAAAGAAAAGCATCAAGAAGCTAGGATGGCTGCTGCAAACTTTTGGTACTACAATAATCTACCTTTCAATGTTGCAAACAACCCATATTGGGAAGGTTTGGTGAATGCCCTTACAGTTGCAGGAAAGGGGTTTAAGACCCCATCATCTAAAGATTTGAGTGGGCCATTGCTAGAGGAAGCCGTAAAGAATACACGGTTTGTGGTTGATGAGCAAAAAAAAATTTGGCGAAGAAAAGGTTGCAACATTTTATCTGATGGGTGGATAGATGGACGAAATAGAACTCTCCTTAACTTTTTAGTGGCCTCTAATGGTGGATTGGTGTTTCTAAAATCAATAGATGCCTCCCATGAAGTTAAAAATGCTGAGACTTTATGCAATCTATTAGATGGGGTGGTCCAGGAGGTTGGAATTGATAATGTTGTCCAAATCATCACGGACAACGCAGCTGCATATGTAGCTGCAGGTAGACTACTTATGGAGAGGTATCCCAATAAATTGTATTTGGCCCCATGTGCTGCACGTTTAGACTCTATTGCTAGAGGACATTGGGAAGATTTCATGGGTCAAAAGTGTGGTTGAAGATGCAAAAAGTGTTACAAAATTTATCTACAACCATACTTGGGTGCTTTCTTTGATGAGGAAATTTACAAATGGCAAGGAACTTGTGCGACCTGGAGTGACACGATTTGCTAGCCACTTCCTCACATTGCAAAGCATTCTTGGTGCCATTAATCATCTCAAACAAATGTTCGTGTCTGATGCTTGGAAGGAGTCCTCATTTTCCAATAGACCTGAAGGGGAGAGGATTGTTGCCATAGTTTTTGATGAGACATTCATCAAAAATGGAGAGGAGTTGATGGGGGTAAGTAGCAATCACACAAAAATAAATTATAGACGATAATCTATTTGCTGTTTTTATTTTTTGAGGGGTTAATTTTGTTATGATTTAACATTTGTTTTCATTTTTTTAGGTGACAGAACCTTTGGTGAGGGTTCTTCGTATGGTGGATGGAGATGGCATGCCAATGGGTTTCATCTATGAGGCCATGGATAGGGCCAAAGAGGCCATATCACGTTACTATGGCGGCAACAAAAGGAAATATGAAATCATATGGCGCATCATTGATCGGAGATGGACACACCAACTCCACTAGCCGATTCATGCCTTTGCCTACTTCTTGAATCCGAAGTTCTACTTCTCGGACACATTTAAGGCGGATGAGGAGGTCATGGAAGGTCTTGTTATATGCATTGATAGGATGGTGCCTGATCGTGAGCTGAGAGATAAAGTGCTTGATGAGTTGGAGGTGAGATTTGTTACATCTTATTTATGAATTTACAATGTTGAGCCTTGACTATCTATGAATTTTCTATATTTGATTTACTTTTTCTTTTATCTATTCAAGGTCTACAAGGGTGCAGAGGGGAGACTCTTTTCCTCCCAGCAAGCAATTGAAAGGAGAGGAAAACAACAACCAGGTAAAAAATGAAATTAGAAACTTCATTCCTACATATAGATTGTTTACTTTATTTTTATTTCTTAATACTTATATTTTTTAAACATGTTTTTGTAGATCTATGGTGGGAGAACTATGGTGCTAGCACACCAAATCTTCAAAAGCTAGCCATACGTGTCTTGTCACAGCCATGCAGTGCTTCTGGGTGTGAACGGAATTGGAGTTTATTTGAGAACATTCACACAAAGAAGAGGAATAGGTTGACTCAGCAGCGCCTAAATGATTTAGTTTTTGTTCGGTACAACCTTCGCCTTCGAACTAGAAAGGTGGAGGATGTTTCACACGAGTCCATCAACTTGGATGACATTGATCCATATGGTGAATGGACTATTGATGAACAAAATGATGAGGCCGATGTCTTCCTTACTGATGAGGATCTTGATGAATTAGAGAGAGCAGCAGCAGAAGAAGAAGCAGCAAGATTGGATGCCATGGAGGACGATGAAGACACATTTGAATATCATGTTTCCCCTACTCAATCTCCTAGTCCTCGTTTGGATACTATAGCATGGGGGAACCTTCTAGTTCTAGGCCTCCAAAATTGAGTACCATTGGGAGGGGAAAAAGGAAGATGTAGATTACATGTGGTTGTTAATGTTTTCCTCTTTTTGACATGATTATATGTAAACATTTATAAACTTATGATGCTGTTATACATTGAAACTATGAGTATTTGATGACTATGAATGATGAAATTTCAATTATTGAGTATTTGATGATCATATGACGCGGTAATCTTTGGGAATTCAGGAGGTTGATAATCAAATTAGGCTCTTATGTTCCTCTAAATGCATTAATTTCCACTTTTTTTTGTAAAATTCACGATTTTTTTTGCCGGCTCTAGCCGAAGTCCCGAACCGAAATATTATATTTTAAATGCCGAACCAAGAAAGCGAAGTCCGAGTTTCCAACTATGCTATCAATAATGCCTTTTCCTTTTACAACACATTTATGTCCCCTCGTGAATAAGACTCCTCTCACGTGAAATACAATCGCTTCTTTCGGTTCATTCAAGGTCCTGTCTAATCTTGTAGGATTTTCTTAGGCTGCTCCTGCTCTTTGGTGTCAATTTTCTTTTCCTTTTCCTTCTTGGGCTGCGGGTCCTTTGACTGAATTTTATTTTTAAATGCTGAAGTCTCCATGTCCCTAGCCTTTTTAATGGCTTCTTGAAGGCTAGGTGGGTTAAATGCCTTAATCCAACCTTTCAAGGGATCTGATAATCCATCAATGAATAATACAGTTAGCCTTCTCTCAGAAATGTCAGTTACTAACACTAAAAGCTTTTGAAAATCTGATATGTAAGAATCCATAGAACCCCACTGTTTGGGTTGGGCTAGCTCCTTAAAATGCAACTCAGGATTTGTTTTATTGAATCTTTCAATCAGCCTTTCAGTAAACTCCCTGTAAGAGGTGATTTGAGCATGCCCAAGAGTTATCATCCCATTGTACCACCACTCATGAGCCATGCCATCCAAGTGAATAGATGCATACTGAATTGACTCGAGCTGCGACATAGGATTCAACGTAAAATAGGTGTCTAATTTTTGCACCCATGCCCTGGCTGTCATCTTTCCAGTCCCATTGAAATAAGGAAGTGTGAGCTTTCCTACTTTCTTTTGTAGTTCATGTCGCTGGTCTCTATTCCCCCTGTGATTAGAGTGTCTCATCCTCAAGTCAATATAGTCTCGTAGTGAAATATCCATCTGGAAGCCAGGTCCTGCATTCATCCAATCCTATCTAAATTGATCCTACTGCTCCAATAATGTAAGCTCAGGGTTCACAGGAGCTTCTAACTTTGGTGGAAAGTTTGGCATAAGAGGTCTTGCCAGGGCTTGTTAGTTTCCAACTCCTTTCTCTCCTATCCTGTTACCATTACCCAATTGATCCATTCTCTCCACCAAATCAGCTAACCTGTTATTAGCCTCCTGTTGTTGTTGTGCTGCCCTCAACTATCCCCTGATCAAAGTGTCTAGTAAAACTGCCATTCTACCTGGAGGTTCCTCATTCTTGTTATTTCTTTCATTCCCATTTCCATTTCCATCCCTATCTCCCATATTGCCTATGTTAGAAGACCCACTGGATGAAGTTTCAATTTGCTGCTCTTCCTCAGATGATGACCAATGTTCCCAAAAACTCCCTTCTTTCCTTCTACTCCTCTCTAAATATCTCCTTTCTCTGTCACTCTGGCTCATAGAAAACTAAACCCACTGGTTGGCAAGCAAGTTCTAGCTCTGATACCACTATAATAATCTACTCCAAATATATATTTTTTAATTTCTTCCCACCGCTTCTGCTGCTCTTGAAGGTTCTCATGAAGTGCTAAGGTCTTTGAAGGGGTTTTCATTTGCATTTGATTTATCAAGTAGTGCATGAACAATAATATATTTGATAGCAAATATAGTCTAAATGAACACTTTCAGAAATAAATATAATCTGATCTCTTTCAATATTAA
>VDFB02156010.1:0-21806 GCA_007258455.2 Sequoia sempervirens | reverse complement strand
AAATTGGCATCTGCTGTGGGATAGGACCCCATTTTTAACAACTTTTGGAAAAATTATTTTGTAGGTTCTAGACGTGAAATTCTATTAGCACGAACATGAGCTCTTCTGGTGCATACGATAAATCTTTTAGCACATTCAAACTTTGTTACGATGCATACAATAGTTCTTTCGTTGCATAGGACCACTATTTTAGTGCATATATGGATTCTTGTAATGCATATGTTTAACACTTTAGCACATTCATTTACTATTATAGCACATTGAATTTTTGTTTTAGTGCATCCATGAGTTCTTATAGTGCATTGGATGATTTTGTAAGCACATTGGAAGAATAGTTTAGTGCATTGGATTACTGTCAAAGTGCATTTGTGTAAATTTGAAAAATCCTAAAATATTGAAGAACTAATTGATGTTTTCTACTTGCAGGTGGATGATACACCAATCAAAGATAAATTTATGTAACTACTGATGATTTATTTAGGGACTAGAGCTATTTAATGCTTTATTTTTTATTAAGATAGGCATCTAGCTTAATTAAAAGGTTAAAGAACCCCTTGTCTTTCATGTTAGAAGTGATAGGCTTATGCTCTCCCCTTAACTGGGTGGCCAAAATGCTAGACTCACTATTTATGCTTTATTAACACCCTAGAAGGCCTACCATAGTGGGAAAAAGTACTCACCCTATAGGAACAATCTAAGTGGGAAAAACTAAAACCAAGTTTTCCAACCCACTATAATCAAAAGTGAATTCAGGGAAAGTCCACAATTTGATGGCTAGTGTGCAAGATAACCATCCCCAAAGCCTTTGTTCTAAATGTTGGGAGGTCTCTTGAGGGAGTTTATCTATTTTCATGTCGAACATAAACCTTACTATGAACCTTATTGTAGAAGTCAACCGAGTCAGTTTTTGAACAGTTTTTATATCACAGTGCAAGGGGAGGGAAGAATTTTTCCCCAAGACACTCACCATATAACTATTAGAGACCCTAGCCAAAAGTGGAGGATTCGACTTTGGTTAAGACTCGAGAAAGGAAAAAACATAGGCACCCTCTAGGGGGTGACATGCTTGTGTGAGCTGACATAGTTTTAAGATGTGGGATGTGGTATTTTAAGTGACCCTTGAGGATATAAATTTCTTGAATTGCTTTCTTTTGTGTTATACCTATGAAAATTAAAAGAATCAGACCATATTCTAGAATACACACTCAATGTTTAGTTACTAGGTTTGCCACAACTGTTTGACAACTTGCTGCTATGTTTGAAGCCATAATTCAAAAATCATCCATTTGAATACCTGATTCTCAAAACTTACAAACTGGAAACCAAGAAAAACTCACTGCCCATCCAATCATACCTTGAAAACATTCAAATTCATGGATTAAGAACTAGAAAAACTATCCAAAATGTTCAAAATTTCTAGAATATCACATTTATACTTTGTTCTTTCTTATCTGTGCAATCTTACAGCACATACCTATATTGTTTTAGTGCATTGAATCTATCTTGCAGTGCACTCATTCACTATTATAGTGCATCTAAGCGGTCTTATAACACATCCATTTACTATTATAGCATGTCTGAGTAGTCCTATGATGCATCCATTCATTGTTATAACATGTCTAAGTAGTCTTATAGCACATCCATTCACTGTTATAGTGCATCTCTCAAATATTTTAGTGCCTATAGGCTCTGTTTTAGCACATCTAGTAAATGCAAAACCCGAGAGTTAAATTTAGAATTTTTGTAGCCTAGAATCATTTCTTAGGTACCACAAAGTCTAAACTTGTTAAAACTAACCTCTACAAATGGAATTCTCCAAAATAATTCAATATTTGGCATCTCAAAGTGCCTAAATCATCAAAATTATCATATTCTTGATTGTTAAGCCAAGTTTCATCATCAAGATTTATCATCCTCTAATCATGAAACAAAGCTTTATAATAAAATTAAACTTAGTCTCATCAATAGAATTTTCCATTCTATTTGACTTGGTTTTCATCCTAGGAAATCTTCCAAGCAAAGATCAAAGTTTAGTCAAAGTGTAACACTTCTATGCCAATTCAAACAAGATTACAAAAATAGAAACTCAAGGAAAAATAATTTGAAACTCCAAACGTTGAAACTAAAAGTATCAAAACTCACAACATTGCAACTCCAAACATTGAAACTCAAGACACCATGACTAAACCTAAAGAGAATCCTTTCCGTGGAACCAATAAAACTAAAAATGAATAAATAATTGAGGAAGACATCCAACATGTTGAACAAGATCCAAATTTCCACAAGTGCTTAGAAAATATTTTTGAAAGAAATGGGGAAAAATACCTCCTAATGTTGGCTAATCAAGGTGTCAAACTTCCACCTAACTTTGATGTCAATAAATTGAAAGGACCTCCTAAAAATATTGAAAATGATTCACAAGATATAGAACAAGTGGTTTCCCTAACTCATCAAATGAAAAAAACTCCAAGAAAAATTCTTGGCATGCAAAGGGGAACCTCAAAACATACTTGATACAAGACATTTGTACATATCCATTTGATCAAAGTATCAACATGATTCCTTTTCAAAAAAATTGTGAATTCCCAAAATATGACAAATACAATGGTAAAACTAATCCAATAGATCATGTGAGGGAATTTCGAACCATGAGTCTTGAATTTGCATATGAAGAAACTTACTTGATGAGATTTTTTCCACAAAGCCTAGGTGGACAATTTCTTGAATGGTTCTCTAAACTTGCACCACCAATTAACACCTTTGAAGAGTTGGTTAACAAGTTCATCATGCAATATTCTTATAACATCCAAGATGATATAACAATGAAAGACCTTTGGAACTTGAAACATAGAAAGGGTGAATTGTTTCTCATATTTTTAAAAAAATGGAGAAGGTTGTTTGCAAGATATTCTCATCCCGTACCTAAAAAGGAAAAGATAGAAATATTTGTCAACAACCTAAATGATGAGATGACCTACAGATTGGAATTACAATTCCCCACTAACTTCAAAAAGTTGATTGAAAATGGAATCAATATTGAAGAGGCTTTGGTCAAGAGAGGAGTTATAAAAAATTATAATGAAAACAACTCAACAAATTTCTCCAACAATAACAACAACAATGATAAACCAAAGTTTTGGAAATGAAACAAGAATGTTGGAAACAATGATGGTGTAGTTGAAACCAAAAATGAAAATCTTGTATTCAACTTCACTATTGCTACCACCGAAACCAATCAGAACAACAATCCAACCAACCACCAAAACAACAACGAAAATGTCAATAAAAACAATAATCCAAGAAATATTGAAGCTAAACCACCCCATATCAAACATACTCAAATTGGATAAGGTTCACACCTTTATGAAAATCATTAGAATCAACGTTAAACGAGCTTCTTGTAGCCAAAGTCATAGTGTTACCAGAAGGAAGAAATTGGGAATCACAAGTCAAACCTTCATGGTGGAATGATGCACATTATTATGACTTTCACCAAAACAAGGGACATAAAACCAATGATTGCATTCAATTAAAACACTTGATACATGACTTGATTGACAACAAAACCATATTTGTAGAAGGACCCCAAACAAACAAGGATCATGGAGTGCTTAAGAATCCTCTACCTAACTATGAAAAAGGAGAATCTTCTTCATTAAACACCAAAGGAAAAAATGTGAATTATGTGTATGACACTACCATTCTCCACATTGAGGTAGTTGAGGATCAAACCAAGGACATCAAAATTAAGGGCCAAAGAAACATTGTTGCAACTGAAATTCATCACCATGACATCAACATCCTGTCACATCAAATCAATGACCTTGTGCCAATAAATTTGATCACCAACATTGCTGCAAATGACAACCAAATCAATGTAATCAAAATCATGGAAAAAAATACAATTCACCAATCAACACAATCATGAGAGGACAAGCCAAGGTAACATTGAAAGGAGCTACCCCTTCCATGTCCAATACAACTACTATCCCTAAAAATTAATACAATAATTGATCAATTGTAGAAGATCCCTGCCCAAATCTCCATATTAGAACTTCTAAAAATTTCACTTGCTCACAAGGAAATACTTGAACAAGCTCTAGTAGCCACCATGGTACCAAACAACCTTGAAGTTTTCCAATTTCAAGCTATGGTGGGACACTTGACTGCACCACATTTCCTTTCATTTTTTGAACATGATGATGTATCTATCACCCATCCACATAACACTGCCCTCCATAATGAAATTTTAATTCATAGACATCAAGTCAAGGTGTTCTAATAGATGGGGGAGTTGGCCTAAATATTTGTACTCTAAAACTTGTCCATGCACTTGGATATTCAAAAAATTCTATTGATGCCGAAGGAAAATCACAATAAAAGCATATGATGACGAAGAAAGATCCCCCCAAGGATTAATTGTGCTAGTAATTCAAGTGGGACAAGTGGTCAAAGATATAATATTCCAGGTATTGGATAAGGAGTTGACATACAACATACTCCTAGGGTGTCCTTGGATTCATGACATACAAGTAGTTCCATCCACATACCACCAATGTTTGAAGTTTCCCTTTAATGGGAAAGAAATCACCATGTCATCTGACTCCAACAAACCCCAATACTACAACATCAAGACAACCCAAGACACTTTTGTACAACACAATAGGGAAGCTCCAACACATAGCTCATCGAACAATGAAAGACCATTAAATCCTTTGTAAAAGTGGGTCACAAAAAGGACCAACCAAAGGATAAGGGCATCGATGATTCTAATTCAAATCAAGAAATTCAACTTGACTCATTATCCAAGCAATTTGAGAAAAAGATCCAATTAAAAGACAAAGGCCTGGTGGAATACTCATTTGAGCAATCATTATGTCTTTCACAGCTTTCAACTTCTCCTAAGTCATATGGAAAACCATCCACATCAAGACACCAATCCATAGAACAAATCACATGCTTTGATGGTAAGTTTGTAAAAGTAGGCACTGTAATTGATGAATCTAAAGATAAGGACATTTTAAACTAGCTTTACAAGGATGAGGAACAATCCCAAACAACGACTACTAGCATACAAATAAAACAATATGTTAAAGGTTTCATAATCTTAGAGAAGATGGGGTATAAAGGAAATGGTCCTATGGGTAAGCGACAAGAAGGTATTGTACAACCCATAATGACCAATCCAAAGCATAAAGCAAGTCTAGGGTATAGAGAATAATCAAAAGAATAAACAAGGCATCAGGTTGTTGAAAGAATCCTACAGCTACAAGCTAGTGATGATCATGAAATTGATTCAAATGAATATGAATGGGATTCACTATCCGAAGAGTCTTTTCATGAAAAGGAAATTGATGTGGTACATGAGTATGCACCCATACATGGGAAGGGTGGAAGTTCAAGTTACAGAAAATTTTAAATAGGATCACAACATATTGATGACTCCAGTGAAGATGATCATACTCAGAGTGAAATGGATAATCAGAGGAAATTTACCTTATAGACATTGAATTCACTATTAGAAAATCTAAAGACATCACCATTAGGACCCTCATTTCCTCTGACCTTAGCCAATTCAACGATTCCTTACCCCTAGTACATCCCAAACTCATAGATTGGGGCCAAACTGAGTTCTTAGATATGGCCATCTTTTCAAATGATGACGCCATTGTCAACTTACTCTATTCTGACAATCCTGAGATATATTCCACCATTGAACATCATAACAAAGCTTCCAACTAGGAGAGTGTCAAATCTTTTAGCTACAAAATGAATAATACATGGAATAGATTTGATGGTGAAAACCATTAAATGGTAGTATCAGATCCAAAAAAAGTAAAAATAAAGAGCGCATCCAATGGTGAAAACCTCTATGAGGCACCGAAGGATGGGAGATTTGAAATTCTTCCTGAACACTTTCAGGAAAGGTATGAAGTATTGGTTGAGCCCACATAGTCCATCAATATCAACAATGAAGAAATAGTAAAGACTATCTACCTCCTACGATGCCTTTATAGTCATGATTCAGAGATTGGACATCTAACCTAAATAGCTATTTCAATCATCGTGAAGGTTCATTTAACTTGTCAACCCATGGACATGAACTTGAAAT
This sequence comes from Sequoia sempervirens, assembly GCA_007258455.2. Taxonomy (NCBI): domain Eukaryota; kingdom Viridiplantae; phylum Streptophyta; class Pinopsida; order Cupressales; family Cupressaceae; genus Sequoia; species Sequoia sempervirens. The sequence goes on along the minus strand of VDFB02156010.1, from coordinate 15,694 downwards.
GGGTTAGCACAATATGTGCACTAGGAACCAAAAGTAGCCATTTTCATTCTATAGCTAAGAAAGACACAATGTTGAAAGTAAATTTCTTAGAAAGGAGTAACATAAATTGTAACCATGGTCTTCCAAGAATAATACGATACCCACCTAGTGTAGCCTTAGGAAAAAGAATCATGAAGTCTGTTGGGTAATCCAAGGAGTCTAAAACTACAACAAGATCCTCCACTATACCATCAGGCTTTATAGTAGAACTATTAGCAAGTTGTAGGACAATAGGAGTAGATCTCATGCTTGCAATATTTAGTTGCTTTAGGATGTCCTTGGTCATTACATTGATTGTTTCCCATAAATAAATCAGAGCATTCTTAATTTGGGTCTTATTTATAACAACTGCTACCATAGGACTACATGGGTCATTGTACTTGGGGATAGTCACTTTTCCAAGTATGATGTCAACTAGTTGTACCACCACATGAACTATAGTTGGGTCTTTCTTTTTCCTACCTAGCTTCTTGAGGAATGCTTCCTTGATTGCCTTGCCATAGATTGGGACATCCTTTATGCCTTGGAATAAAGGGATCTGGACACATACGTGCTTCAACTGATCCAGGATGTCAAAAGTTGTACCCTCTTTTTCTTCCTTCTTTTTGGAAACTTCCAATCTCTAAGGAAATGGTGGTTCTTGATCACTCTATTGGGCTGGGACTAGTTCAGGAATTTTAGGTGCACTTGGTTGAATGGGATCATCTAGAGTTTGTATAACTGAAAATATGTTATATACGTGAATCCTTACATGCAAGGATACTCAATAATGAGTCCTTACGTCGATTCACAGCTCTCTATCAAGAAGAGCAGAGTTGATATTTGTGGCCCTCAGATTAACCACTGTTACCCCTACAAATACAATCTCGGAACGAGAGATTCAAAGAGGAGAAGCAAGAATGCCAATCTCCATGAATCCTGTTCTTGCAATGCAACAATGAAAACTAATCTAAATGGCTGTAAAATGTAATAAACCAAACTAATTTATTGAAATGAAACTTAATCTACATGCAATGTCATAAATGAATTATTTTGCAAATTAATCTACTATGAAGATTAAGCTAAAATGTAATATTAAACTATATGCTCTAAAATAAGATGCTTATATAATCAAACTAATGTAATATCAAATGATAAAATTCAAATTTGTAGCATAAGTCTGATGTAAAAATTCGTGATTTTTTTGAAATGAAGAATGAGAGGGCTCATTTTATAGGCAAAAGTGGAATTGAAGGCAAATTCAGAAGCAATGTGGGATAAATAGAAAAATAGAAACAAATCTTGATTGGAATTCTTTTTTAGTTTATTTCCCTTTTAAGCGATTGTTTCCCTTTTTTTTCATCATGAGGATATTCTTGAGAGGATATTTCATTTATTTTATTTAATTTAAGATGATAATATCTCTTTTAATAAAATAAAATAAGATTATGTAATTTAGAAATGAATATTAATAAAATAAAATAAAATTATTTAATTAAAAATAGATTTAATTAAATAGCATCATTTTATTTAAGTAATATTAACTTCAATTAAATAGCATTATTTTATTTATTAAAAGGGATTTATTTCTTTTGATTAAATAAAATTAATGAAGCATTCAAACCTTAGGGAAAATTGAAACATTTGAAATAGTTATGAATTGATTAAGAAATTTGATTTGAAAATGTGACAATCATTGATTCAGAAAGTTGATGTTGACAAATTAAATAAATGGGGCCCAAAGTCTAGGTGACCATTTTAGGTTGCATACATTTTCCCCTCTTTGACTAATGTGAGGTCGACTCGGGATCACATGTAGTCAAAGAATGAAGTTGCAATGTGAGATCGATTTGGGATCACAAAACAACTCAGATGTGAGGTCGACTCGGGATCACATCTAGACAAACATAAACAAAAGGCCTTTGAACATGAGGTCGATTCGGGATCACATCCAAAGTGAGAGATAAGAATCTCAAGCAAGGTTGCCCCAAGAGAAGCAATTGATGAATTGATAAAGTTGAATCAAGGATTGAAGTTTGATAGGTACTGCCCCCTCGTGATCGAAATCGAAATGAGATAGAGGAGAAATAATAAATTGAAAAATTTGATCAAATCAAACAAAAGATAGGGTTCTTGATGTAAGATGAAAAATATAAAAATCACAGAACCCAGGTAGATCAGCAAGAAAATTATGCCCTAAGGTTGAATTAGAAGAAAGAAGGGGGTGAAATCGAATGGAAGATAGAAGTTTGGAAGAAATGGGGAAAGAAATGGAGAGAAGGAAGAGAATCTGCCTCAATAAAGAGGATGCATCAAAATCAATGAATTTCGATTGAGATCACGAAAGAAGATAAGGAATGAAGAAGCGATCCGGTTGATGAAAAATCCACAAGAAAGATGAAGGAAACCCTCTCAAACCCATAATACAGCCTAAAAGTGCAAATTAACATGAAGTCTAAATAATGCAAGCTACATGAAAATGCAAAGGTGTACTTGCAATAGGGTAACATAGGTTTTGTGTGTTCATCATTCATTAGAGAATGTAAGAGAACTTATTTTCATCATTGGGCCATTATTACCGGACATCGAACAATCACACAATCATCACTAGTCACAAACGCAACTATGAAGATATGAATGTGATTTATATCAGCTTGGAATGTGGAAAGATTCTAACATGAGCATCAAAGACATGAAGGTCAAGATGACTACAATGTTAGCTTACCCAATTTAATGTAGCAAAACCATGCTCGCATCAAGACATAAACGCCAAGATTACCATGAGAATGGTTGTGCAAAAACATTCAAGGATAATGCCATAAATCTCTTAAGTGTATCAAGGAGACAACAAGAGACATTGAAGAGGTTCAAGACAACACCCACAAGCAGAAAGCAAATAAAAACATGCCCCATGCCCCAAGTCCTCTAGCTATGCATCACAGAGAGACTTATTAGACAAGGACACTCAACGAAAATCAATATCAGTCAGCACACAAAGAAAAGATCATGGCATATCTCAAGCATTAAGTGTTGCAATTAAAAATTTTTAAGTGTGTAAACTAATACTGAGTTCCGAGGATAAGGATCGAATGCTTGCAAGTAGGTAAGATCACATGACCGAACTAGATAAGACCAAACTGATAAGTGTTGAAAAACACACGATGTCAGGGGTTGTGTTGAAAAACACAATTGGGTTAGTGTTGAAAAACACCGTTTGTGAGGTGTCCTAAAGACAAGCATATCCAAGAGACCAAAGCTAACACAGTGATGCCCCTAGACAAAGACAAAGACCAATTCCAAACCAAGGCAATAAGGACAAGGTATGATGGAGAAAGGCTAAGTGTTGAGGATGCATGCTAAGAAATAGGGATGCAAAGGCCTCAAGTAGCGCCTGTTTCCAGGTTTTCACCACTTGGAAGAATTTTTTTTTTTTAGGACTTTTTATATTTTTATTTTTTTTTGTATTTTTTCAGCATCATATTTGAATTTTTTTGGATTTTTTGACAATATATCAATTTTTTTGGAACTTTTTTTAGGGTCATAATTATATACAAAGGATGCCCCCAGACAGAACGGGCATCAAGGATAGAACTTCTTTAGGTGCAAAACATTGATAGGCTCGGGGAGCTGCTCCCCCTCTTCAGTAGATAGTAGATAGGCACCTGTGCCAAAAGCTGCTGTGATGATGTAGGGTCCAAGACAATTAGGTTCGAATTGCCCTTCACGTTCTGGAGTTCACATTGGTTCTTAGGATTCTCTGGACTAAGATCTCCTACTTGAGACCTACAAGGCGGAGAACCTTTTGTTGGAAGCTTTGGACGTCACTGATAGACCCTCCTTATGGTCAAATGATGCTTTACGCTTCTCATCAAGAAGTTCTAATTCTTGCAATCTCATGGTGCAATAGTCTTCATTTGTAATTAGACCTTTGAGAGAGACCCGAAGTGATGGAATCTCAACCTCTAAAGGTAACACTACTTCAGCACCGTATGTGAGGGCAAAAAGAGTAGCCCCAGTTGGAGTACGAATACTCGTTCTATAGGCCCATAGGGTTGGATTTATCTGTAGGTGCCAATCTCTACCATTCTTATGAACTGTTCTGTGCAAAATATTGAGAATGGTTTTGTTTGAAGCCTCTGCCTGACCATTTCCTTGTGGGAAGTAAATGGAGGACCAATGTTGCTTTATCTTGAATCTTTGGCAAAGTTCTTTAAGGTCCTTGTTTTTGAACTGACCTCCATTATCAGTGATGATCTCAGATGGCACTCCATATCGATAGATGATATGGTTTAAAATAAATAAAGACACTATCTTGCCTAAGGCAATAGAAAGTGGAACAACCTCTACCCATTTTGTGAAGTAGTCAGTAGCAGTGATAATGAACTTATGCCCTGATGAGTTGGAGTGAATCTGTAACAAAGATAAAGAGCCCATAGCTAAAATGGCGATTGAGATATATGAAGGTGGCTCTACGGGCATGTATCGGTGTCCATGTTTGGGCGTTTGCGAACAGCAAATGCTCTGCATCTATGCCGTGAGCCAATAGTACCCTGCTCTAAGCAACCTTCTAGCCATGGAAAGACCATTAGAATGTCCTCCACATATGCCCTCGTGGATGTCAACTAGCGCTTGATCAGATTCCTCCTTTTCTAAGCACCTAAGAAGTGTTCCATCTAGACCCCTCCTATACGAATCACGAGAGATGAGGGAATGGAGAGAGTGTTGGGATAAAGGTTTCTTCTTTGAGATTAGTTAAATGTATGGGATGATGCCATCACGAAGATATGAGTAAATAGCACCATAGTGGGAGGATTCATGATTGACAAGGGTACAAATGATATGGCTTTCAGGTGAGTCAAATATGGGATATCGTAGCTCTTCCACCAGGAATTCATATCTGGACTCATGTTCCTCTAACTGAAGAAGTGAAGCAAGGGTGGCCATAGCATCGGCTGCTTTGTTCTCAGCCCTAGGGATTTGCTGAAAGGTGACAAAAGTAAAATACCGTCTCAATGAATCAACCATTTTTTTGTAAGGTACCAACTTGTCATCTTTTGTTTGGTATTGTTCATTGACTTGGTTGATGATCAGCTGAGAATCCCCATAGATATGTAGTTCTGTGATATTCCACTCTATGGCCATTTTTAGTCCATTTGTCAAAGCCTCATACTCAGCTATGTTGTTTGTGCATGGAAAGAGTAACTTGTAAGATTTAGGAATAGTATACCCATGAGGAGAAACAAACAACACACCAGCTCCAGAACCATTTTGCATGCATGAACCATCAAAGAATAGTTTCCAGGATCTTTTAGTCATGTACATAAGATGCTCATCTGGAAAGTTGACTTGAGTGGGCATATTATCTTGAATAGGAAAATTAGCCAGTTGATCTGCAATAGCTTGGCCTTTGATTGCTTTGCGCTCAATATACTCTATGTCAAATTCAGAAAGAATCATCATCCATTTAGCAAGTCTGCCCGTGAGAGCAGCTTTACCGAACAAGTATTTGAGAGGATCAATTTTTGATATGAGGTGTATGGTGTGCGTGAGCATATAGTGTCATAATTTTTGAGAAGCAAACACTACTGCGAGGCAAGCTTTTTCAATACTAGTATAATTAACCTCATAAGAAACAAGAGTGCGACTAATATAATATATGGCCCTTTCTTTCCCTTGTTCATCTAATTGAGCCAATAATGCCCCCAGTGAAGATTCAGTAGCTGAGACATATAAAATGAGAGGTTTTCCTAGAATGGGAGGCATTAAAATGGGAGGATTTGCCAAGTATTCTTTAATTTGATCCATGCTCTTTTGGCAATCCTCATTCTAGACACATTGAACACCTTTATGCAAATTTTTGTTGAAAGGTTGTGCTCTATCTGCCAATTGTGAAATAAACCTCCTTATGGATTGAAGGCACCCTTGAAGACTCCTCATTTGGCTGACATTTTTGGGAGGTGGCATGTTTATAATGGCTTGAACCTTTTCAGGGTCCACTTCTATTCCTTTAGCTGAAATGATGAATCCCAATAATTTTCTAGAAGTAACACCAAATGCACATTTTTTTGGGTTTAATCTTAGTTGAAATTGTTCCATGCGATCTAGAATCACTTCTAAATCAGCCAAATGTGTTCCTCTTCTCTTAGACTTAGCCAGGGTGTCATCCACATAATCTTCCATATTCTTATGCATCATGTCATGGAAGATGGTTGTCATAACTCTTTGGTAAGTAGCTCCTACATTTTTCAATCCAAAGGGCATGACATTCCAACAATAAGTACCCCAGGCACATGTGAATGCAGTCTTTTCTTGATCCTCAGGAGCTATCTTGATCTGATTATACCCAGAAAAACCATCCATCAAAGAATAGATCTCATATCCTGCTGTCATGTCCACTATCATGTCTATGTTAGGAAGTGGGAAATCATCCTTTGGGCATGCTCTATTAAGATCTCTAAAGTCTGTGCAGATTCGAATGGTTTTATCAGGTTTAGAAACAGGTACAATGTTGGAAATCCAGTCAACATAGTCTATGGCTCTAATGAATCCTGCACCAAGGAGCTTTTCTAATTCAGCTTTCACTAAAAGAGCTATATGAGGGTGCATTTTTCTCAACTTCTGTTTGGCTGGTTTCACACCTGGAGCTATGGATAAATGATGCATAATGAGATTAGTGTCCAACCCTGGCATGTCTGAGTATGTCCATGCAAAGTTAATTTCCTTCTTTTGGAGGAACTCGGTATAGGCTTTTTTTTCTTCAGGTGATAAAGATTTAGCCAAGTGTACAATTTTTTGAACTTCCTCTGTGCCCAAATTAACAGCTTCTGTAGGTTCAACCAATACTGATGATCTATCCTGGAAATAGCTTGGGAGACTATCAAGTACCTCATCCGTAGGTGCCTCTAGGAGGTTTTCACCTTTGGATACGTCTTTTATTTTTACTTTTTTTGGTTCTGACACCGCCACATAGTGGTTTTCGCCATCAAAACTCTTATTCTTTTTTTCTTTTCTTTTTATCTTGTGACTAAGGTACTTGATGTCAGGTTCTGTCATACTGGTAGCCGGTTCACTGGTGGAAGAGACTATAGGTTCAATGGCATTTAGATAGCAGGTGATCTCATAGTCATTGTGAAATGTCAAGAGTTGAGGCTCTTGGTAACATTGAGACCAATCAATAAGGTTGGGGTGAACAAGGGGTAGGTTAATGACCGGTTCAAGATTAAGGATATAGGTGGTGTCCTCTCTGGTGACTGTAGAATTGGAATCTGTCAAGTTTCCCTCTAAAGTGTCTAAATCAGAATTTATCCTAGCAAGCGAAGAATCGTCTACTAATGCGACATGTGGGTTCCAATCTTCTAATCTAACACATGACTCGTCAGTTACATCAGGTTGAGAACTATAAGCATGGACAACGTCCATATCCAAGTCAACTGTTGCATCTGAGAGTGAATCCCATTCAAACTCATGAGAGTCTATTTCTGAATTATTGTTGGAGCCTCGTGATGTAGAAGCCTCAAGATTTGGAAGAGGCTCCTCTCCTCTAGCAATTTGCTCAATCACAAAATTATCTAAATTATCACCATCCATTGCAGCTGGGATGGAGACACTATCCATAGTCAATCTTGCATTCATATAGTCACTATCTATTGCAAATGAGATAGGAGGACTATCAATTATTAAATCTCTTGAATCTTCCCAAAGGAGATTTGTTGAAGGTATCCAATCATCTGTTATGTCTTGTTGATTGGTCAAATCTGGTACATATTCTGTGTCATCTTTACTATCCCGCGTATCAGAAATGGGGACAGTGCATTTATTGTTGTTCATAAAGCCTAGGCCAACCGGTTTCTTAGACTTACATGCAAAAAAATCATGATTGACTGGTTCGGCTCTAGCATCTAACCTATGACTAAGAGGGCCATATCCTGGATAACCCATCTTCTTGACAAAAGTATATCTTCTCCCATAGGACTTAGGAGAGGGGGAGAAATTTTCATTGTGCTGGTATTTCTCCTCTTTGTATATCCAATCTCGAACAGCTACTTCCTCTTTTTCATCTTGTATTGGTACTGAGGATTCAACAAACTTGTCAAATATTGTCATTGTTGAAGATGATGGTTTCATCTCCTGTGAAGGCTTTCCATATGTCCTAGGGGAAACAGGCAGCTTTGCAAAAGAGTCAAGTTGATACCCCCCCATGCCAAGGTCTACTGACTTAAATTTGTTTTGACAGTCTGCTAAAGTTGTTTCATAATCCTCTGCTGCTCGATTAAGAGGGACATGAACATTAGTTGAGATTGAGTTAATTGATAAGGTGTTATCCCTTGGTATGCAAATTTCTGTTCCATTGTAGGGGAACTTAACTGCAGTGGTAGGTGATGACCTTTACTGCATATCATGAATCATGGTCTGCAGTAAAATGTTGTATGCAAAGAGGGTCGATATCAACAATTTGAAGCAAGGTATTTGGGCCAATCGGCGGAAGGCGTACGTCTGGGGCTTGGTTTGCCTCATCATAGGCCTTTATGGTGATCTTCTTTCTAGCCGATCACTTACTCACGAATAGCCCAAAGTTTTAACAAATTCAAAGGAATCTGAGATATTTAACCCGGCACCCCATCAATCAACCGCAGCGTGCGGGTTTATGAATCATGACTTGATGTGAAGGGCAAGATTGTGTGGATGGCTTAGGGATTTGTCATCATCTTCAGAGAAAGAAAGGTAATGTGGGCTAGTAATGTGATTCACCATGCCTTGGAATTGGTCTATATCAATGTTGTTGGGGACATTTGATGTGCGCAAAGCGTCCTCAAGGATCTGCTTATGCCTAGGGGACAACTCTAGAAGCTCTAAGATTGAGATATGTGCTGGAGTTTTCTGTAACTGATCTACAAGATTGTAGTTTGGTTTGAGAGCAATGGCGGACTTTATAGTGACATTCTTGGATGCCACTTGCTTGAATTTGTTGGATGGACCTGAACTAGGCCCTCTGAGAATAATAGGGGCTTGACTCCTGGTAACAGCATTAAGGGCTTGGGAAGATAACCTAGAATGAGGACCTCTCAGCACCACAATAGGTTGGTTGTCAAAAATAGGGGGAGAGTCATAACCATGCGGGTCCTTACTCCTTATCATATTAACACTTGGCTCCACAACTTCAAGCATGTTTATCACATTTTCTGCCGTTGTATAGGTGTAGTTGATTGCAGCTTTGCCATTCTGTGATTTAGAGGTTTCCCCCTTGTCGTAATTAGGCAAAGGTTCCTTAAAATCCTTATGATCAGCATTGGTATTTAGGCCATCAACTTGAAGCTTTCCACTTTCTATAAAATCTTGGACGATATGTTTTAATTTCCAACAGTTTTCAACAGTATGGCCGGGGCCATTATGAAATTTACAAAATGCCTTGTCATCCCACCAATGTGGCTTAGGATTTGGAATGTGAAATTTTGCAGGATCCTGAGGATGTGCCAAGTTGTTAGCAATGAGAGTTTTGAGAATATCCTCATATGTGTCACCCAATTTGGTAAATTGCCGCTTCTGGTTTTTGGGCCTTTCCCGATATCTTGGTTTACTTTCTTGTTGTGGAGGTGCATTAAGCTTCATTGCTTGCACAGCCTTAGTCAAATCAAGAACACTTTGATCTCTTGATTGGGAAGAATCCACAACTCCATCATTGACAATTTGTTTGTTTTTGTTCCAATTGTTGTTCTTCCCTTTATCCCTATTGTTGTGTTGACCATTGTTGGTATTATTGTTATGTCTGGTCAAAATGCCTTGTTCTTTTAGAACATCCTCAATGCGACATGCAGTTTCAATCATGGTATCAAAGGAAGTGAAGACTATCTTTTTGATCTCATATCTCATTTCAGGCACCAAATTACTAACAAGTATGTCAATCTTTTCATCCTCATGGATCGTCCTAGGATACCAAGAGCATTGTCTCCTCCACCTTTGCAAGAAGGTAACAAAGGGTTCCCCCTTATTTTGTTTCAAGTTGCATAGGTCCAACATAGTAATAGATATTGAAAGATTATATGCGAAGTGTTGAATGAATCTATGAACAAGTTCTCTAAAAGTCTTGACAGGAGGAGTGATATTGGTAAGCCATTCCATTGCTTGTCCTTTAAGACTCCTAGGGAACAACCTCATCAAATAGGAGTCATCCTGATGGAATTCAAAGCTCATAGTATAGAACTGACGCACATGGTCGTGTGGATCACCACTGCCATCATATTTATCGTATTGTGGGAATTCCACCCTCTTTGGAAAATCTTTCATACTCACACTCTTGTCGAATGGATTAGGAGAAATTGAGTCTAGTGAGAATGAGCTCTTAGGTTGCATCATTTTCTCCATCATTTGCTTCATTTGGTGGATTTCTTCCTCTTGAGAGGGATTTTTCTTTTGTATTTTGTTGTCCACATCAAAATTATAAGGGACTCTGGCACCCTTGTTGATTAGACTTTCCAAGAACTTATCTTTGTTTTGTTCCAAATACCTCTCCACATACTGTTGGAAGATAGGCTCTTGTTGTATTCGCATGAAGTCTTGAGTATCAAAGTCATAATGTGAGCTACCACCTCCATGTTGGGAACCAGGATGTACATGTTGGGAGTGTGGTCTTGAATTTCTGGGAGGAGTTTGCCTCCTATAGTGAGCATATTGAGAGGCCCTTCTTCCTCTAGGACTAGGAGATCTAGAAGGGGTCCTTGACCGCCTTCTACTTCTTGGTGTTCTGGAAGGGGTGGAGGGAGGAGAATTATGTCCACTGTTAGCACCCCTTGTATTGTATTGTTTGTTTAATCGGTGGGCTAACTGCCTATCTTGCTCCTCTTGAGCGAGTTTCCTTTGTACTTCCAACAAAGCTTGGCTCTCTTCCTCAAGTTGTCTAAACTTTTCTTGCTTTGCAGCTTGTTCATCTAGAAAGGCTTTCTTTTCGCGTTCAATTCTTTTGAGCCTATCACTTGTGAACCTTGAGGTATGTTGAAGTGGTGAACTTGGTCTAGATTGTTTGAACAAGTCATTGGTATACGTTGTATTGACATGAGCATTACGAGGTTCATTGTCTTGGTCTTCATGTTGTGACCATTATTCTTGGTGAGCTCGTCTCTTATACCTTTCATCCCGTTGATGGGCATCCAAATATCTTTTATTAATGAGGGGTGAACCAGGTTGATCATCATGAGAAGAATTTCCAAATATCATGTTGTTTCTGTGTTGTTCATAGATATCATCAAGATTTTGATCCATGGCTTCCCTCTCCCGCCGAGTGACAGTATAACTCATATCCATACCTGAGTGGGAAGGTGTTGAGGGGGTACTCAAGTCACTAAAATGGCTCTTTGGGTCAAAATAGGTTTCAGAATGACTCCTAGGTGACTGGTCAAATATTGGTTCCTTTTCCTTTCTCTTTTGACGAGTCTGAACTAGGGGTAGTTGGTTAAAGACTATCGAAATTAGCTTTCCTTGGCTTGATATCTTGTTGTGGCCCGACATGAAAGAGGAAAGTTCAAGTAAACAAAATTCTAAGAAAGCGTCAATACGGACTAGGATAGTAAAGTTTTCTCAACTGTCAGAGAGAGATGGTGAAATAGAAGCTGTTGCAAATAGGTGCAAACCAATAGCGCCCTGAGGATTAGCTCCAATTCTTGGGTGAACACCCTAGCACATATGGATCGAGGAGGATGACTTACAAATTATGCGAGTTTGAATTGTATGAAAATGGGTGGACAAGGGAGACTACCGGCCTCTCAAGTGTGTTATCAAAGAGTCTAAAAATTTATCTATTTGACAGGAACAATTCCTAATTTGCCAATCTCAAGCAAAATTGCTTATGAGATCAAGGATCACTAATTCAAAAGGTCAAGGACACATAAACCCTAAATACAGAACAAGTCTCTAAAACTGGGACAAGTCACCTAATCGAAGAACTCAGTATTTCAGTTTGTTGTTTATTTTCAAAGATCAAGCAAGTATATCCACAGATTTTGATCAAGCACATAGGTTTCAATCGGACAAGTTGTGATACAAAAAGTAGTCGATAACAGATCTATCAAGGACAAAGCAACTTGATAGTATCGGGGGAGTCTTGTTTGAAGATGTTTGGACAATGTTTAAGACTCAAAAACAAACACATAGCTATCCCTACCAAAGAAAATGGTGAGAAGTCAAAACCTTTGCCCCATTGCTTATGCGCATATGTGCACCTCACACAGCCGTGTCACCCCCTAGAGGGCGCCCGTGTTTTTGGTGTTTCCAAGGACTCAACAGTGTACGTTCAAAGGTTACCCTTGTAGTAGGGGCCAGTGTCGCAACCGCCTCCAAATGTCCAGGTGTATGCCTATGATGGGAATCTATGTATGATCAACATACGGAGAGATTCTTCCCCCTCCTTGTGCAAAGATTATGACTCCTTTCGGAGGTGAACCGGGTAGGCAACTAACTAAGAGGTTTTTACTTGGCTTCCATTCACAATAACCTTCGGTGCCTCTGATACAGAGCTTGGGCCTCGCAGCCACACCAACACCTGAAAATCACACACCCCTGCAAGCAGGGCTCGGAGCGGCGCCGCTCAGTGCAATAAACAGAGCTTTTCCATGATGATCGTCCAAGTCATGGAAAAGAAGTTACTATGGTCTTGGAGTCTTTAGACTCAACAAGACATTCTTTATTATAGTGAGGTGGAATCACCGGTGATAGGTGTGTACTCACTTGGGTCGTTCCCGGAGGTTCAACTTCCGGCAGGCCCTCTAAAGGTGACACTGGACATGGCTCGGATTCGGGTTTCTGATTTTCTGATTCTCCCAAAAGGAGAAGAGCATGCTTCTCTAGCCCGTCTCTTTACCCCAAACTGCTAAGCAACCTTAATCCAGAGCTAGTTTCACTTCACCAAATCCACACGCTTTTGGGTTTCTGATTCTCTCAATGAGAGAAGAGCATAATCCCCTGACGAGTGAAAGTGCTAAAGATTCACTACCTTGCTCCACTCCCTAAGAGTTCATCATATGAGTAAGATCATTAGGAGCCTGGATTTGTCCATGGTCATCACCCCCATGTAACAAAGAGCCAAATTCCCTACTCACTATCGAAACTCCTAAGAATTTTAACGAAACCCTAATTAGACTATGTGAATTGAAAAGCAGGAAAACAAACACAATATTTTTTTAAATAGGATCTTTGACAAGTGTAAGTGTTTGTTTTCAAGTCTTTGTCACGCGTCCTGCAATCAAACTGTTAGTGTGTTTCAAGTTCTCTGACTGGCGTCCTGCAGAAACTGTTATGCTCTGGAAAAAAAATTTAAAAGAACTAGGAATTAAAAATCTAATTTAATCTAGTCAAAATTAAATCTAAGAAGAATTAGTTAACAAAACTAAAATTAAACTAAATTAATCTAATACTAAAAACTAAATTAAAACATGCATAAAAATCTTCAAATTTTATTTCTGAAAAATCTGTTTATAATGAGTAGATAAAAACAGAAACCCAGAAATTTTTTGAAGCAAAAAATAAAACCCAGAAATCGTTTTTTGATCCAGCAAGCAGAAGATGAAAAAAATAATTTTTTTTAAACATTTAGCTAGGTGAAAAATGGCGGGACGGTTTTGTGCAGCTTTTCTTTGATATCTCTTTTCCAAGTATGATGTCAACTAGTTGTACCACCACATGAACTATAGTTGGGTCTTTCTTTTTCCTACCTAGCTTCTTGAGGAATGCTTCCTTGATTGCCTTGCCATAGATTGGGACATCCTTTATGCCTTGGAATAAAGGGATCTGGACACATACGTGCTTCAACTGATCCAGGATGTCAAAAGTTGTACCCTCTTTTTCTTCCTTCTTTTTGGAAACTTCCAATCTCTAAGGAAATGGTGGTTCTTGATCACTCTATTGGGCTGGGACTAGTTCAGGAATTTTAGGTGCACTTGGTTGAATGGGATCATCTAGAGGTTCCTCTTCCTCTTCCATAGGAATCTCAGTGATAATGGGGTTGGAAGGGGTTAGTAAAGTAGTTCCCAAATGCAAGTGGATGCCACTTACACTCACAACATATGTAGGGAATTGATTTGAATCAACAGAATATGCAAGCTACTATTGGGGTTTGTTTTTTGGATTGGTTGTGGGCTGAGCTAGTAGCTAAGTAGGTTTAGGTGGGTTTAATCTTGAATTAGTAGGTGGAGGCATTATAGCAGGTTGTTGGGGCTAAGAAGGTGGGTGCATGTAACTAGTTTTTTGGGTTGGCCATTGTTTCCTCCCCTCCATTGATTTGTTTGCTTCCAATTTACTAGAGGTGGTTGCCAATGTCCTTGATATTGCTGCCAATTCCTCTGAGGTTGTTGCCACTACAATGTTGAGTTTTGATGATTGGTCCAAACATTTGGAGGGTTACCCCAAGGATGTGGTGGATATCCTCCATAGCTGGATTGATATGGGGGTTGTCATTGGTTACCAGATGAATTGGAATTGAAATAGTGCCCAACATAAGATAGTGGATCCAATGGCATACCTTGTCTTGGAGCCAAAGGGTTCCTTTGTGCAACATAGACTTGATCTTCTTCAATCTGGATTGGTTGGAACTCTGGTGGAATCTATTTACTTTCAATATTAGTTACCATCTTGTATTTGTATCCCTTCTTCTTCCATCTGTAATGGGGGAAATACTCTGCCAACATTTCCTTTTCCTCCTCTTGTTTCTTCTTGGCCTGAAATGTATCCAACTAAGTAGCTAGATTGTTTATAGTGTATTGCTTGAAATCTTCCAACAAGTGTGTGATCTCCATTCTTGAGATTCCACTAGTAGATGAATAACCCATAGAGGATTGGTAAGCTCTCCCTTTCTTTGAAGCTTCCCTAGAGTAGTTTTGGCATATTTTCTTGATGTCTTCCCAAGGAAGTTGGGTGATATCTCCTCCTACTATGAGGTCCAAGGCATCAGTGCAATTCTCATTTATTCCTCTTAAGAAAAGAACTTTTTGTAATTCTTCATTGAGGGTATGGTGTGGAGATTTTTGTAAGAAAAACATAAACCTTGAAATGTAATATTTTAAGCTCTCATCCTCCTTTTGTTGCATCCTAAAAATGTCATCTCCTCTCATGTCACTTCCATTGCAATATTCCTTGTATTTCTCAAGGAAATTTTTCTTCATGTCCTCCCAAGTTTCCACAATATCTCTACCTAGGCTCATGAGCCATCTTAATGTAGCTTCTTTTAGAGTGGTAGGAAATAGTTTAAGCCTATGGGAATCATTGGTATAATCATAACTCTTGCAGAGTATGTAAAACTCGAGCAAGAAGGTATTAGGGTCTTCTATAACAAGTCCAAAAAACTTAGGAAGGGTTGAAGTAGGGATATTCTTGAGGTTGTCCACTTCATTCTGATGGGTAGTGGGGAAAGGAAAAGTTGGTTGGTTAGGTCTATTTCTATTTGCATCACCCATGCTTGCTGGATGGATTTCCAATTAGTTAGATCAAGAAATGCATCAACAAAGGGGTTTATATCTTATTCTTCTTCATTCCTTGGAATATTTAGAAGCTCTTCTAGTTAGAATGGATCAAAATTGTTAGGAAGGAATCTCCCATAAGCATCTCTTCTCCTTCTATGCATGCAGTATCAACTCACTATTAGCCAACTTACACAAAGAATTGGTAAAGAATAAGGGGGTCATTTCTTCCTAAATGA
>VDFB02156008.1:0-12442 GCA_007258455.2 Sequoia sempervirens | reverse complement strand
ACCCTATACTACTGTACATGGAAAAATTTATTAGAAAAGAAGGAAAATCAGGATTGTCCATGTACTTGCAAATCCTGTTCCTTTTATTTCCTAAACTATTGTGCATGGAAAATAATTTCAAAGAGGATCATTAAGAGTTGTCCATGCACTGGCAACCCTTAATCCTCTGTGTTACTTCAAGAGAAAAAATGTTTCAGAAATTGCCCATGTACAGGCAATCCCTGATCCTCACCAGCCATATTCTGCAAATAGTATGAGTCTTCGCCTTTCTTTCCAATCACCACAAAAGGCCCTAGCCATAAGGCTTCAAAATTCCCATGTTTTCCCTTTTCCTGGCACCTTGCATTCCACATCAATACTAGATCACTTTCTCCAAACTTCCTATCCTTTGCTTTTTTATCAAATAAATATTTCATCTATTTCTACAACTTTATGTTTTGATTTTGAGCCACTCTCCTTATTTCATCCAGTTCAGCTAGCTGCTCCATTATTTCTTCCATAGATTCAGGGATATCCAAATCTTCCTGAAGAATAAACTTGTAAACTGGTAACAAGTTCTGCAAAGGCATCCTGGCCTGTGTTCCATACACTAACTCAAATGGGGACTTCCCAATTGCCTTCTTCACCGTAATTCTATTAGCCCATACAGCCAATCTTAATTTTGAATCCCAAGCCTTCTTATTCTGACATAACATCCTTCTTATAATCTTTAGAAGACTCTTATTGCTAGATTCTTATTGTCCATTAGCCTGTGGATGATAAGGAGCTGCATAAGAGATGGCAATACCATATGTACTACAGAAACCTCTGAATTCATCTGATCTAAAACACATCCCATTGTCAGTAATCAACCTCATTGGCATACCAAATCTAGTAATGACATTATCCATCAGGAATTGTGTCACCACCTTACTTGTAGCTTGTTTAGCTGGGATGGCCTCTACCCACTTGGTGAAATAATCAGTGGCCACCAATATCCACCTATGTCCACCACTTGATTTTTCTTGTATCTCCCCAATGAAATCAATTCCCCATTGATGAAAAGGGGCATCAACCTACAAAGGTCGAAGTGGCAAAGCTCCCTGATACTTAAGTTTTCCAAAGAACTTCTGGCAAGCTTCACACTTTCTCACATATGCAAAAGAGTCATTAAAAATCTTAGGCCAATAATACCCTGCCCTGAGGATTTTATGAGCAGTTGTTTTTGTTGAGTAATTTCCTTCGCAAACTCCTTCGTGCATTTCACTCAAAACATGTTTAGATTGAAATTCATCCAGACACAACAATAATACACCATCCCTATTTTTCCAAAATAAATCCCCATCCATAAAAACATATTTAGACGCCTGCAATTTCAGCGTTCTTCTCTAGTTATCATTCATTCCCTCTAGACACTTCATGTATTTAAGATAATACATGATATCTGTATACCATCGAGTGTGCTCAATGCTTGCAATTACACCTTCCTCTTCTACACTGCAAATCTGATTTGCTTCAATATTTGCCTCTGCCATTAGTTTAGCCAAACCTTGACCTCTGACTAGTTTAGTAATTTGAATCTCCAAGTCAAATTCTTGTATTTTGTTAATCCATTTGCATCTTTTACCTATTACTTCAGACTGTGTCAGAATATCCTTTACTGCTGCATGAGGAACATAAGCAACTACCTTTGCTCCAACAAGATATGGTCTGAAAGCTTTTACAACTTTCACCAGTGCAAATGCTTGCTTCTCCATTATATCATACTTTAGCTCAGAACCCTGTAACGACTTACTGAAAAAGGATACAGGCTGTTCATGACCATCTTCATTCCTCTGTAACATGACAGCTGCAACAGTATGCATTGATGCAAATGAAAAAATCTGGAAAGGTTTTGAAAAGTCAGGCGACTTAAGAATAGGAGCCTCCTTAATTGCTCGTTTTATAGACACAAAAGCTTCCAAGGCTTCTGCAGTCCATTCTATCTTTTGTCCTTTCCTTAACATTTTTGATATAGGTTTGATAATCTCAGCAAAGTTAGAAACAAACCTTCTAACAAAGTTAATCTGTCCAAAAAATGACTGTATAGCCTTAACAGTCTTAGGGAAAGGGATTTTATCAATAGCCTCCACCCTTTCAGGGTCTATCCTAATCCCTTCCTTTGAAACAATGTGCCCCAAAAGCTTGCCCTCTATGACAGCAAAATTACACTTCTTGGGGTTTAAGCTAATACCATACTCAAGGGCTTTTATAAACACCTTTTCCAAATGATGAACATGATCCTCAACCTTCTTGGAGTAAGCAGTGAGATCATCCTGATACACCACCATGAGAATATTGATCAAATCAGAAAATTCCACATCCATGGCTCTTTGAAAAGTCGCCCCTGCATTTGTAAGACCAAATGGCATCCTCAGATAAACATATGTTCCCCAAGGAGTTGTGAATGCAATTTTGTATTGCTCAGACTCCTTAACTTTGACCTGATTATACCCTGAAAATCCGTCCATCATGGACAACAATTCGTAGCCTGTCACCTTATGCAATATGGCCTCCATATTAGGCAAAGGATAATTGTCTTTGAGGGATGCTATGTTTAGATTTCTAAAATCTACACATAATCTGATATCTCCATTTTTCTTTCTGACACCCATGTTGAATGTCTGATTGGCTTAATGATTCCACTATCTCCGAGCTTCACCAATTCCTCTTGCATTTTAGGTTCTAGAGTTGGATTTATCGGCCTTTGCTTTTGTCTGAATGGTTTAGCATCTTGTTTCAATGGTATTTCATGTTGAAACAAGTCTTCTCTGTATGCTTTCAGATCTTCATAAGACCAAGAAAATACATGTTTATACTTTCTCAACAATTCAATCAGCATTCTTCTAATTGCAGGACTGATCTTTTTACCTATGTACACCTTTTTTAGTGCCATCTCAATTTAAATTAACTTTCAATATCATCCTTCCTAATTGGTGTTTTCTTTATTAAGGACCTATCACCATCATATACCCTCTCTAATGCCACGAAGCCTTTAGGAATCTTATTTGTTTTAAGCTGCAAGATCTCTTTTTCCAATGCTGTCTCTTTTCCATCAACTTCTTCAACAAAGGCATTGAAGTCGATCTCTTGAGCCTCATACTGGTCTATACAGTGAATAAATTTTAAAAGATCGCTGTCATAATTTCACATTTCACCTATTTCTGTATAACTTCATGCCTTGATTTTGAGCCACTCTTATTTCATCCGGGCCAAATTTAGCCGCTTCCATTATTTCTTCCATAGATTCGTGGATATCCAAATCTTCCTCAAGAATAAACTTGTAAACTCGCAATGTTCTCAGAAGGTAACCCTGCCTCTGTTCCATACACTAACTCAAATGGAGACTTCCCAATTGCCTTCTTCACCATAATTCTATTAGCCCATATAGTCAGTCTTAATTTTGAATCCCAAGCCTTCTTGTTCTGACCTAGCATCCTTCTTATAATCTTCAAAAGACTCTTATTGCTAGATTCTGCTTGTCCATTAGCCTGTGGATGATAAGGAGCTACATAAGAGATGGCAATACCATATGTGCTACAGAAGCCTCTTAATTCATCTGATCTAAAACACATCCCATTGTCAGTAATCAACCTCATTGGTGTACCAAATCTAATAATGATATTATCCATCAAGAACTGTGTCACCACCTTACTTGTAGCTTGTTTAGTTGGGATGGCCTCTACCCACTTGGTGAAATAATCAGTGGCCACCAATATCCACCTTTGTCCACCACTTGATTTTTCTTGTATCTCTCCGATGAAATCAATTCCCCATTGATGAAAAGGGGAATCAACCTGCAAGGGTCGAAGTGGAAAAGCTCCCTGATACTTCAGTTTTCCATAGAACTTCTGGCAAGCTTCACATTTTCTCACATATGCAAAAGAGTCATTAAAAATCTTAGGCCAATAATACCCTGCCCTGAGGATCTTATGAGTAGTTGTTTTTGCTGAGTAATGTCCTCCACAAACCCCTTCGTGCATTTCACTCAAAACATGTTTAGCTTGAAACTCATCCAAACACAACAATAGCATACCATCTCTGTTTTTCCAAAATAAATCTCCATCTATAAAAACATATTTGGACGCCTGCAACTTCAGCATTCTTCTCTGGTTGTCATTCATTCCCTCTGGACACTTCATGTATTTAAGATAATACATGATATCTATATACCATTGAGTATGCTCAATTATTGCAATTACATCTTTTTCTTCTACATTGCAAATCTGATTTCCTTCAATATTTGCCTCTGCCATTAGTTTAGCCAAACCTTGACCTCTGACTAATTTAGTAATTTGAATCTCCAGGTCAAATTCTTGGATTTTGTTGATCCATTTGCATCTTTTACCTGTTACTTCAGACTGTGTTAGAATATCTTTAACTGCTACATGAGGAACATAAGCAACTACCTTTGCTCCAACAAGATATGACCTAAAAGCTTTTACAGCTTTCACTAGCGTAAATGCTTGCTTCTCCATTATATCATACTTTAGTTCAGAACCCTGTAATGACTTACTGAAAAAGGATACCGGCTGCTCATGACCATCTTCATTCCTTCAACATGATACCGCAATAAGATGCATTGATAAAATGTGAAAATCGAAAGGTTTTGAAAAAATCAAAGGACTTAAGAATAGGAGCCTCCTTAATTGCTCGCTTTATAGACACAAAAGCTTCCAAAGCTTCCGCAGTCCATTCTATCTTTTGTCCTTTCTTTAACATTTTTTATATAGGTTTGATAATCTCAGCAGAGTTAGAAACAAACCTTCTAACAAAGTTAATCTGTCCAAAAAATGACTGTATCGCCTTAACAGTTTTAGGGACAGGGATTTTATCAATAGCCTCCACCCTTTCCGGGTCTATCCTAATCCCTTCCTTTGAAACAATGTGCCCCAAAAGCTTACCCTCTGTGACAACAAAATTACATTTCTTGGCTTAGTTTACTACCATACTCATGGGCTTTTATAAAATTTTCTAAATGAAGTATTGAACATAGATCCTCAACCTTTCTAGAGTAAGGTAGATCATCCTATGGCACCACCATGAGAATACGACTCAAACTAGAAAATTCCACATCCATGGCTCTTTGAAAAGTCGCCCCTGCATTTGTAAGACCAAATGGCATCCTCAGATAAACATATGTTCCCCAAGGAGTTGTGAATGCAATTTTGTATTGCTCAGACTCCTTAACTTTAACCTGATTATACCCTGAAAATCCGTCCATCATGGACAACAATTCGTAGCCTGTCACCTTATGCAATATGGCCTCCATATTAGGCAAAGGATAATTGTCTTTGAGGGATGCTATGTTTAGATTTCTAAAATCTACACATAATCTGATATCTCCATTTTTCTTTCTGACACCCATGTTGAATGTCTGATTGGCTTAATGATTCCACTATCTCCGAGCTTCACCAATTCCTCTTGCATTTTAGGTTCTAGAGTTGGATTTATCGGCCTTTGCTTTTGTCTGAATGGTTTAGCATCTTGTTTCAATGGTATTTCATGTTGAAACAAGTCTTCTCTGTATGCTTTCAGATCTTCATAAGACCAAGAAAATACATGTTTATACTTTCTCAACAATTCAATCAGCATTCTTCTAATTGCAGGACTGATCTTTTTACCTATGTACACCTTTTTTAGTGCCATCTCAATTCCAAAATTAACTTCTTCAATATCATCCCTTCCAACTGGTGTTTGCTTTATTAAGGACCGATCACTTCCATCATATACCCTCTCTAATGCCACCAAGCCTTTAGGAATATTATTTGTTTTGAGTTGTAAGATTTCTTTTCCAAAGACTGTTTCTTTTCCATCAACTTTTTCAACAAAGGCATTGAAGTCGATCTCTTGAGTTTCATACTGGTCTATACAGTGAAGGAATTTTAAAAGATCAGTGTCATAATTAATATTTCATCTGTTTCTACAACTTTATGTTTTGATTTTGAGCCACTCTCCTTATTTCATCCAGTTCAGCTAGCTGCTCCATTATTTCTTCCATAGATTCAGGGATATCCAAATCTTCCTGAAGAATAAACTTGTAAACTGGTAACAAGTTCTGCAAAGGCATCCTGGCCTGTGTTCCATACACTAACTCAAATGGGGACTTCCCAATTGCCTTCTTCACCGTAATTCTATTAGCCCATACAGCCAATCTTAATTTCGAATCCCAAGCCTTCTTATTCTGACCTAACATCCTTCTTATAATCTTCAGAAGACTCTTATTGCTAGATTCTTATTGTCCATTAGCCTGTGGATGATAAGGAGCTGCATAAGAGATGGCAATACCATATGTGCTATAGAAACCTCTGAATTCATCTGATCTAAAACACATCCCATTGTCAGTAATCAACCTCATTGGCGTACCAAATCTAGTAATGACATTATCCATCAGGAATTGTGTCACCACCTTACTTGTATCTTGTTTAGCTGGGATGGCCTCTACCCACTTGGTGAAATAATCAGTGGCCACCAATATCCACCTATGTCCAACACTAGATTTTTCTTGTATCTCCCCAATGAAATCAATTCCCCATTGATGAAAAGGGGCATCAACCTACAAAGGTCGAAGTGGCAAAGCTCCCTGATACTTAAGTTTTCCAGAGAACTTCTAGCAAGCTTCACACTTTCTCACATATGCAAAAGAGTCATTAAAAATCTTAGGCCAATAATACCCTGCCCTGAGGATTTTATGAGCAGTTGATTTTGTTGAGTAATTTCCTTCGCAAACTCCTTCGTGCATTTCACTCAAAACATGTTTAGATTGAAATTCATCCAGACACAACAATAATACACCATCCCTATTTTTCCAAAATAAATCCCCATCCATAAAAACATATTTAGACACCTGCAATTTCAGCGTTCTTCTCTAGTTATCGTTCATTCCCTCTAGACACTTCATGTATTTAAGATAATACATGATATCTGTATACCATCGAGTGTGCTCAATGCTTGCAATTACACCTTCCTCTTCTACACTGCAAATCTGATTTGCTTCAATATTTGCCTCTGCCATTAGTTTAGCCAAACCCTGACCTCTGACTAGTTTAGTAATTTGAATCTCCAAATCAAATTCTTGGATTTTGTTGATCCATTTGCATCTTTTACCTGTTACTTCAGACTATGTTAGAATATCCTTCACTGCTGCATGAGGAACATAAGCAACTACCTTTGCTCCAACAAGATATGGCCTGAAAGCTTTTATAGCTTTCACTAGCGCAAATGCTTGCTTCTCCATTATATCATACTTTAGTTCAGAACCCTGTAATGACTTACTCAAAAAAGATACCGGCTGCTCATGACCTTCTTCATTCTTTTGTAGCATAACAGCTGCAACAGTGTGCATTGAGGCAAATGAAAAAATCTGGAAAGGTTTTGAAAATTCAGGCGACTTAAGAACAGGAGCCTCCTTAATGGCTCATTTTATAGATACAAAAGCTTCCAAAGCTTCTGCGGTCCATTCTATCTTTTGTCCTTTCTTTAACATTTTTGATATAGGTTTGATAATCTCAGCAAAGTTAGAAACAAACCTTCTAACAAAGTTAATCTGTCCAAAAAATGACTGTATCGCCTTAACAATTTTAGGGATAGGGATTTTATCAATAGCCTCCACCCTTTTTAGGGTCTATCCTAATCCCTTCCTTTGAAACGATATGCCCCAAAAACTTACCCTCTGTGACAGCAAAATTACACTTCTTGGGGTTTAAGCTAATACCATACTCAAGGGCTTTTATAAATACCTTTTCCAAATGATGAACATGACCCTCAGCCTTCTTGGAGTAAGCAGTGAGATTGTCCTGATACACCACCATGAGAATATTGATCAAATCAGCAAACGCCACATCCATGGCTCTTTGAAAAGTCGCCCCTGCATTAGTAAGACCAAATGGCATCCTCAGATAAACATATGTTCCCCAAGGGGTTGTGAATGATGTTTTGTATTCCTTAGACTCTTTAACTTTGACCTGATTATACCTTGAAAATCCGTCCATAATAGACAACAACTCGCAGCCTGTCACCTTATGCAATATGGCCTCCATATTAGGCAGAGGATAATTGTCTTTAAGGGACGCTATGTTTAGATTTCTAAAATCTACACATAATCTAATGTCTCCATTTTTCTTTCTGACAGGGACCAGATTTGACACCCATGTTGAATGTCTAATTGGCTTAATGATTCCACCATCTCTGAGCTTCGCCAATTCCTCCTGCATTTTAGGTTCCAGAGTTGGATTTATAGGCCTTTTCTTTTGTCTAAATGGTTTAGCGTCTGGCTTCAATGGTATTTCATGCTGAAATAAGTCTTCCCTATATGCTTTCAAATCTTCATAAGACCAAGCAAATACATGTTTATATTTTCTCAACAATTCAATCAGCATTCTTCTAATTGCAGGACTTATTTTTTTACCTATGTACACCCTTTTTTGTGCCATCTCACTGCCTAAATTAATTTCTTCAATGTCATCCCTTCCAACTGGTGTTTGCTTCATTAAAGGCTGATCACTTCCATCATATACCCTCTCAAGTGCCACTAACCCTTTCGGAAGTTTATTGGTTTTAAGCTGCAAAATCTCTTTCCCAAATACTGTCTCTTTTCCATCAACTTCTTCAACAAAGGCATTGAAGTCGATCTCTTGAGCTTCATACTAGTCTATACAGTGAAGGAATTTTAAAAGGTCAGTGTCATCATTAAAAACTTGCCAGCTATATACATTATCAAGCACAGCAGGCCTTGTCTTAAATTCAATTTGTGACACTCCAGCCAACGTAACATCATCTCTCTTCAACGTTACATTAGCTAGAAAATCTGCCATTATATTCTTCAATCTATCTACCCACTCAATCGAGAAGGCATCAAGCAACTCTATTGTATCCCATAAAACATTTCTATATTGCTTTAGTCTTTTGTTTTTTGCTGCATACTTTGATTTAATTTGCGAGACAACTAACTCTGAATCTCCTAGAACAGCCAGCAACTTTATTTTATGCTTCACCACTATGTTCAATCTAGTTAACAGAGCTTCATACTCTGCCACATTATTTGTGCATTCAAAGGTTAACAGGAATGAATACTTAAATGTAATACCTTCAGGTAAAACAAATACTATCCCAGCTCCATTGCCTTCTTGGCTGCAGGCTCCATCAAAATACATCTTTCACACACCATTGTGGTTCCATGTAGCATGCTTCTCCATAGGATCACTATTAGTCAATTCTGGCTGTGCTGGTTCTATTTTGAAACTCCCAAAATCCACATCACAAAAGCAATTGATTTGGTCTTGTGGCACACAATCAATGAGCTGATTCATCCTCGGTTCCCTGTACAATTTCACTTCTTGGCCATTTATAGGAATAGTTGCATAAGATAGATCAAACTAGACATTTCCACCAATAGCCGTCGTCCATTGCCTTGATAAAAGCATACCAAATTGAGGAGGGGTGTCTATCACTGTTATATCAATATTGTAAGCTACTTGAGGGTAAGCAGCTAGCTTGACTTCTACATCTTTCATTATACCCACCACAGGAACAGGTCGATTATCCATTGCATAACATTTTCCTTTATGTGTATCCACCCACATGCCTAGTTGTTTCATCACTCCTACTGGCATAATATTCATGGCAGCACCAGAATCTATCATACAATTCCTCAATAATTTATTATTTATGAGTAATGTGATAAAGAAAGGATCAACCTGTGGCGGACTTGTCAATACATTACTCAAACAGATTTTAGGGATGTATACTTTATCCTGCTTTTTTTTAGCAACCATTTTATTTTCAGTACTTACATGTTTTTCACTTTCATTTGTTATCAATTGCACTGCACTATCCCTGTACTCCTTAATTTTCATCATTTCTAGAAGTGGGACAGACATCTTTACCTAAGACAAGGCTTGAGTGAAATCAAAAGAACTTTCTGCCTTAATCACCTTTTTTTGTTTAGATGTTTCTCCTTTATTCACTTCCTTTTCTCCTTTACCTGACTGATTAGTTTTTTGAATTTCTCTATGTAGCTCTTTTACTGCATCCTTTTGGACGGGATTCTGTCTACTTTCCTCACGTTGTTTGTTTTTAGTTTTCTTTGAGACTCCTTGTACAACTTTCTGATCTTTCATAAAGATACCCCTAGGGACACCTTCCTTCTCATTTACTGTCCTACTTCTCAACCAATACTTATTCTTGGCTTCTTCTACTGCAGCAACAGTCAATCTTTCTATCTCTTCCTCAGTAAGTCTCCTCACATTACTATAAGCAGGCACCTCAATAGATTGTGGTTCTACATAATCATCCTCAGAGTCAGAAAAAACATACTGCTCAGCCATATGAACATTGTACCTTTGTTATGCAACATCATACTCATAACCTCCCTCTTCCGAAGATGAGTACTTCTCCTCAACATGGTGAGAAGCATTTGAAGTTAAGTAGATTGTGTGATCTTCTCCACCATCTCCCATTAACACTCCTTCTTCTTACATTCTCTGGGCTACTATACAATAATCAGGGGAGTGTGGTTTATCACAGGCCTCACAAAAATAATTTTTATTCACCATATATGTTCCCTTCTTCTTCAATGGATCAGGAGTTTCTTTGCTTCCAGGCCTATCTGTTATAGGTTTCCCATCCTTCCAGTTTGTGTTATAGGGCATGTCATGTAACCTCGGCCTTGGTCTTTCATTCCTATATGTGTTCTCCTGCTTATATTGATAATTATTATTTTGTTGAGGAGCTCGAGGGTTGTCTCTCTTATTCATTATTCCAGCAGCCTTTCTATTATTCTCAATTGTTAATGCCATCTTTTGTGCTTCAGCTAAGTCCCTTGGGAACCTGTTTCTCAGCTCATACCCTTTTTTAGGGTTGAATGCATTCAGGTAAACACTTAATGCTATAGAGTCTGGTAACTTTGATCCGAGAGGTATTCTATTTTGCAATTTATTGAATCTTCTGTTAAAATCAAAGATTGAATCATTCTGACCTTTCTGAATTCGCATTAGTTCATGGAGAGCAGTGTCTAGTGCACTCAAATTCCCAAATTGTTCAAGGAATTGATCCTGAAATATCTGGAGAGAATAAATAGAAGTTGTTGCCAGGCTATTGAACCAATCCCTAGCTTCCTCAATAAGGGACATCATGAATAATCTCATATGCAAATCTTCATAAGGTACATCCAAATCCTGAATGAAAGCATTGAAATTCCTTAAATGATCCTCGGCTGTGATAGCATTACTTCCTGTAAACTTGGGTACTAAACCTCTCCAACTGCTGTCCATGGGATATGGGTATAATTGAAACCCTGCTAGATCAAATTTTCTGATCATGGTTGTATATTGATAAGGAGGAGGATTAGGTGGGTGCTAATATTGGTACATAGGGTTATTGTACTGCATATTTTGCTGTGGCACATGACACTGACCAGGAGGTGGATAATTGTTTGCATGTTATGTGGGAATATTAGGTGGATGATTTGGCTATCTATATTGATTCCTAATTTGATGGTGAGGAATCCTTGGTGGTTCAGAATACCCAGCACCATGATTACCCTATTTATGGGGTGGTACATATTTTGGAGGAAAACCAGATGTGTGAGGAATGTTCTGAGCTTTCTACAATTTGAATTCCCTCATTGCTTGAATCATTTGGGCCTTTTCCTGCTCTTCCCTTTCCTTTCTCTGAGATTCATACCATGCCCTAATTTCCTCATAACTTAAAGATTCATAATCTTCTTGTTGCATTTCCTAATTAGCAGGTCCATTCTGATTACCCTCCATTTTTTGGTCATATTCATATTGAATTTTGAGTTGTTCAGCTTCGAGTCTAGCCTCAAACTCGGCCTGTTTTCTAGCTTCAAATTCAACATGTTTTTGAGGGTTGTAAAAAGGATTTTTTTTATCCTCCGGGGTACAAGGCTCTTCTGTTGAACTATCTTTCCATGTGTCAAAACAATTCTCACCATAAGGTATTGATGATTTGTCTTTGTTTGTGAAGCACATGTCCTCAATTTTCCCCTTACCTTTGTCAACCTTATCGTCTTTATGTCTCCACCTACTATTACCAGGAGGAGCTCCAGAATGACCTCCCCTAAATTGAGATCTTCTTCCATTCATATTGCAATGTTTAATCAGAGTCGCCACTCACTTTCTTGGAAGTGAGAAAAAGATTGTTTCTTGGTATTCCCAGCGGAGTCTGTATATAGGACTTCTGACTCTATGATTAAGGCGCAAATTCTTTGTTATCCCCAGTAGAGTCACCAATTTGTTAACTCTCAAAAACATAGGTTTGAACCATGAAAGGTTGCCAAGCTTTCACAACGTTTTAGGGTAACATAACAAGGTTTGAAACAATTAAACCTTCTACTCTCCAGGTGCTGCTAGACCTAGGCGGGTGTACCTATAACAAATGAAGCAGACTTGACTATTGATCTTCT
>VDFB02156007.1:0-31518 GCA_007258455.2 Sequoia sempervirens | reverse complement strand
GGTGAAGGTGAAATGGGATGGATGATCTTGGGTTTTTTGAATGTTTTTGGTATTTTGAGGCTGTTTTGGGATTTTTGAGATGTTTTACAAATGTTTTGATTTTTAAAATTTCCAATGTTTTGGTGTTTTTTGAGATTTTTTTTTACTAAGCACCTTGTAATGTCCCCATTTTGGCGAAAATGAGTTCGTAAGAGTTAGTTTATTATGCTAATTCCCTCGTGAGGGTCATGGATGGTATAGAGGGTCTAGTTGGAGTTGGCTCGACAAGGCTTCTGATCGCTTGGCTTCGCTCGGGTTTCATTCCTGGACAGCTTTTGCGGTTGGCATTTTAGCGCTCTTGGCCATTGCGGGGACCCCCGCTATTTTAGCAAGAGGGGACGGCAAATTGCCTAATCACTTCTCAAATTTAGCCTTTGCATCTGATTGGGCATCAGATAAATAATGAGAGAGATATTAATATTTAATTAAATTAATTAAATATTAATTACTGGAGCATTATAATATAAAGTTATAATATTTCATTATAACTTAAGTGATTTTTGCTAAAGGGGTCACCCATCATTGAAGGGGCCACTTTTAATTATATTTTATAATTAAAAGTGCTTTCGAAAACTATTGAAAAATTAAAAAGAAAAGTTCGAATTTATTTAAATAAAACCTAATTGAGAAAATTCGAACTCTTGAGGAGATATAAGGGTTTCATTGGGATTTGAGCTCATTATGTTATGAAATCAATTTTTGATCAAGTCTTCTTCCGGAGAACGGAGCCTAGGGTTTCAGTTGTCTACAGGCATTGGAGAACGAGCCATCTTCAGTGTTGCAGTTCAGAGGCTGTGAAATATCAGCTGATCTATTGCATTCAGAGGGATATCTTCATTCAGAAGTTATCACAGAACGTTCACAGAGTTTCTTTCAGCTTGCTGCAATAATCAGGTTTTCATCAAAATACTGTTGCTTTTTAATTGCATGTTATTGGATCTCATTTGTAATCATTCCAGAGGATTAATAAATAAACTGGCATCAGCATTTTCAGTAGATTTAATCATTTCCAGTATTGCATTATTTTATATAAATTTATTCAGCATCTTTTCAAAACGCAAAACGAGCAAAAAAGATCAAAATAGTCAGTTTTCGGAATCAGGGAGAACAGGGGTTTCTACAGTGGTATCAGAGCCTGAATCCTGCCATCCTGTGTAGAGAAATTAAAAAAATTTAGATACAGAGAAAAAAATTCGGAATATAGGGTTTTAAAAAAAAAAAAAAAAATTTCCAGGGTTTGGAAATTTCAGAATTACAAGAAGGAATTTTTCAGAATTACAGGGTTTAGATCTTTATTATTATTATATTAAGTCAGGGAATCGTGGAATTCAAATAGTGAAGGCGTATGAAATTATATTGAACTTATTAAAATTCTTCGGGACCTGCTGGTACGCTGGGTTGGAGATACGTGTAAGCTGAAGAGCTGCTTGAGTCTTATTTGATTGAGTTGATATCTTTGTGGAGATCAGCCGCTTGGATAAGACAAGTAAATATGTGAAATCGCGTTTTTCTTTTGGAGAATATTTTTTCTGGGCGCAACATTTGAAGGGGTTCGATTTCATGTGATGCCGTCTCTCTCTAAAGGAGCATCAATATTCTATTCAAGCTCAGACACGTCACGTAGGAAGATCACGATATCTGGAGCTTCACAAACTTTCTGTCGTCTTTGATAAATGAAATCATTTTATTTCTGCAACGAATATTTTAAGGAAAGTTTGTCGGCTTTCTTCAAGGCCGAATGAGACAAAATGTATTGGGTTCGATATTATTTGAGAAGGACGTCATTTTGCTTGATTGGCACAGCCGCTTGAAGGAGTTAAGTAACGACACGGGAATTGCTCCTACACAGCCACCGAATATTTTAGAGCCGGACGCATCTGAAAGGAAGTATTAAATTGATTGAAGACGTGGCTTCATCCGCTTTAGACAAAGGAAAGACAGAAGAATAGCGGGTGTCCTTTAGACGCGATTATGGGCGTCTTATAATTATCGGGTCTCATTT
Organism: Sequoia sempervirens; assembly: GCA_007258455.2. Classification (NCBI taxonomy): domain Eukaryota; kingdom Viridiplantae; phylum Streptophyta; class Pinopsida; order Cupressales; family Cupressaceae; genus Sequoia; species Sequoia sempervirens. The sequence continues at coordinate 29,477 of VDFB02156007.1, read as the reverse complement.
TTAATACTCAAGCCGTTAAGAAGTCGGTAAAGACCTATTAAAAAATAAAGAAATTCGGGTTTACATTCCAAAGGGACGCAAGACGAAATTTAAAAAGAATTCTGGAGCCGCTACAAGGTAAAGACGAATTGAAGAGCCGTTTAATTCCCAGCCGCTAAAAACAAACTCAGGAATAGACAAATCGGGAACTGCGTGGCTACCTTCTAAAGATACGAATTAAATATTTTAATTGCACAGGTCGACAAAGGGAAAAAAAAAAAAAAATCTAATTTCCAGCTTCATCATAGTTACAAAGGAGCCGCCGAATATTTTATTGCTGGGGACGAATCCAGATAAAGCCAAAATCAGACAAAAAAGAGAAACCGTGGAGATTTCAAGTGGTCTTTTCAGTCGCAGTCTTCACTTAAAGTATTCAGTTGCAAATCTGGACGTTGAGACAACCTATTTCAATTCCTTGTGGGTTTAGATGTGTTTAGAAGAGATATCTCACCATTGGAGAAAAACGTCTTGAGAGTAGCCTGTGAAAGAGACATTATTCGGGCAACAATCCTGCCATATTTTTTTTCATTGTATTCTGACATAGACTCTATATTTGCATTCTCATTGATTTTAGTCATGATCATCTCCAGAGGTTATAGCTGTGTCTGATATGATTGTCATAATCACAATTTGGTACGGGTATCTTGAAACGTCAAGTAATCGCTGTCATATGCATTTCCTAGTTGGCAGTTGGAAATTACATTTGAATCTTGAAGCATTCTTTCACTGTAAATCTTCTTTTGAAGGTGATTCGTTGTCTTCAGCATTGGTTCTATTTGAAATCAGTCTAGATGTTATTATTGGCAATACAATAATAACAGAGTTGAGAATTGCAGTAAAAATGTTTGTCATTTTACCCTCTGCTGCTACTGACCATTAGACTATATTGCATTCATAATTGTATTGATAGTCTTTATGATACAATTATCATTCAAAACAAGGAAACACAAACAGAAAATCAAAGACAAGCAGAAAAGCACCTTGCAGCTAATTGTTTGATGAAATCTCCGGAAGTAAAATTCAGAGAATTCAGAATTATGGCTTCTAAATTTGTTGATGAGTTAACGGTTGCTTATGAGGAGTATAGAGCATTTCCAGATAAGGTCAAAGAACGCTTAGACTTTGAGCAATATATGGAACATCGGATGGATTATAGCAAGCAAAAGAGAAAATCGAAGAAATGTGAACAGCCAAGTGTTGAGAGCATTGTGAATGATATCCAGAGGAAACTTAAGCTTTCACAACGAAGGTTAACTCAGAGTTTGCAGTGGTATGAGGATACCCTTTCAAGACGAACCTCATCACGAAGCAAAAATGGGAGACTGGGTGAAGTATCCAGAAGTCTCTATGATGAGTTTGGTTTAAAATGTGATAAGTTAGCAGATCATGATCTTCAACCTACAGATGAACATGGGGTTGAAAATGAAACGGTGGTTGATAAGGAAATCTTACATCAAGAAAATAGAATGGTGGAGCCACAAAATGATATTAACAACATTCCAGAGGATGTTATTAACATTGCTAATACTTCTGATTTTTATGACAGCGATGATAAAAGTTTGCATCAGCTTGAGACAGCAGTGACTACACATGTGCAAGATGCTGCTATGGGGTTGTCACATGAAAGTACTCAAGAATTGGGTACTAGTGATGCATTATGTGTTGAGGATTCATGTCATGGTGAGTCTGATTTTCCAGATCAGACCTTAGAAAACAAGCTAGAAGATTCATATGTTGATATGGAATCCCAGGATCGTGCTTTGGATGGACATGCAGTTACTTTGGGAGTGGAAGTGTGTGAAGATACTGTCATACCAGCAACTTCTACCTTATCAGTTGAGCCATCCTTTGAGGTACATAGCAGCAGTACCTTAGATGTTGAGGTGTGCATGGATGAAAGCACACATGATGCTGCTTATCATGTAGTGAGTGATGACGAATCAGCCTCATATCATAGTGCATATTGTGAACCGGAAAACTTGTATGGGGGTCATAAGCTACAGAGTCCATCATCATCTGGTTGGGCAACTAAAGGTGAATGACAATATGATTGCCACAACCATTGAGCATTTTGATGTTGCTCGTCAGATGTTGGCTACGTATGGTTGGAGTACTCCTTTGACAGATGAGCACGGTGATAGTGGTTTTTCCCTTGCAGAGATACATGCACTTCGAGAAGCAATTGGAATGATGAAACAAAATTACTAAAACTACTGGCAGACAGGGATTTTCTTCTCGAGTGGGATTGCATTTGTTATGATGCATTGCAGAGGAAGGAGGAGCAGGTTGATGAGCTCACTCATGAGCTTGAGGTGACTATGGACTCGTTGGAGAGTGCTCAGTTGGCCCTTCAAGAGTCACAGTCACGGTTGGAGGAGTTGACCGTGGAGTTGAGTTTGGCACAGTCCCCACCAACTGCAGATACAGTACAGTTATATACAGAGGCAGTTGAGGAGGATCTTATATCCACGAGTTGTAGTGAGGATGGGGTTACACCTATCGCAGATATTGGTGCAGTCAATTCAGATGGGATGAGTGTTTTGGTTGAGAGCTCTTGTGATGAGATAGTTGATTTTTCCGAGGGTTGTGTGACAGATCACGTCACTACTTCATCGTCGTCACAGGAGAGATGTGGGACATCATCCAGTATGGAGATTTGTACTTATGCTAATTTGTTTCCCCAGGACTATGATGGACAGCCATTGACAGAGGTGGGAGCATTTTATCTTGATTGCATCGTGAGGAGTGTTTATCACTTTTCCTTTGGTACACACACGGAGGATTCGATGATGCATCGGTGTGGATCGGCCCCGAAGTTATACCATCCGTTGTGGGATGGGTATTCACCATCTTCAGAAGATGGGATTAGCAGCTGCAAGCGTCCGACTCAGCTATTTGCGGGGGACCACTTGCAGGAACAGCTATCAGTTTTACATCATGCCGATATGTATCCAACTGGGTTTGCTACTTCTATGTCACAAGGTTTTCTTATGGGTACATGGTTACAGGATGACTACGGTGTCAGTTGGCATGATGGCTTGGTCAGTTATCACATTCATGAGGGTTTAGCAGAGGACAGGGAGAGATTCAGTGTAGCAGATGCTTCTAGAAGTTCTTTTCTCCGCATGACAGATGGATGTGAATTCAGATTGTATTGGGATCCAGGTGGTGACAGTTTTGGCACTGAGTATTGGATGGGTCCCATTGGGTTACTTCACTATTCTCAGCATGGTGAAGTTGGAGGCAGTAGAGCGCAGTGGCAGCCTGAGGATGACCGTCACGACAGACTTTCACTCTGGGTTTGGGATCCAGGGATAGCTTGCGCAGTTGAGTTTTTGTTGATGCTACAGGAGACAGTTCATGATGTGTGGGACATTTCACAGGTTTTCTTTTGGGCCTTCCGAGGATTGGAGTTTCTTTGCAGTGGAGATTGCTTGGGGACAAGCAATTTCAGGGAGGGCGGACTGTAATGTCCCCATTTTTGGCGAGCATCAGAGTTCGTAAGAGTTAGCCTATTATGCGACCCTCGTAGGCTGATGGATGGTATAGAGGGTCTAGTTGGAGTTGGCTCAGCTTCAGATTGGCAGTTCTTGATCAGTTGGCTTTCGTTCGGGCTCATTCGGACGCTTTTTGCAGAAGTTGCTATTTTTAGCAGTTCTTGGCAGTCAGCGTGGGACCCCTGCTATTTTTAGCAATAGGGATTTGGCAGCGTTCAGAATCACTTCCTCAGTCGACAGCTTCAGACGGATTGGGCATCGGATAAATAATGAGAGAGATATTAATATTTAATTAAATTAATTAAATATTAATTACTGGAGCATTATAATATAAAGTTATAATATTTCATTATAACTTAAGTGATTTTTGCTAAAGGGGTCACCCATCATTGAAGGGGCCACTTTTAATTATATTTTATAATTAAAAGTGCTTTCGAAAACTATTGAAAAATTAAAAAGAAAAGTTCGAATTTATTTAAATAAAACCTAATTGAGAAAATTCGAACTCTTGAGGAGATATAAGGGTTTCATTGGGATTTGGGCTCATTATGTTATGAAATCAATTTTTGATCAAGTCTTCTTCCGGAGAACGAAGCCTAGGGTTTCAGTTGTCTACAGGCATTGGAGAACGAGCCATCTTCAGTGTTGCAGTTCAGAGGCTGTGAAATATCAGCTGATCTATTGCATTCAGAGGGATATCTTCATTCAGAAGTTATCACAGAACGTTCACAGAGTTTCTTTCAGCTTGCTGCAATAATCAGGTTTTCATCAAAATACTGTTGCTTTTTAATTGCATGTTATTGGATCTCATTTGTAATCATTCCAGAGGATTAATAAATAAACTGGCATCAGCATTTTCAGTAGATTTAATCATTTCCAGTATTGCATTATTTTATATAAATTTATTCAGCATCTTCTTTTCAAAACGCAAAACGAGCAAAAAAGATCAAAATAGTCAGTTTTCGGAATCAGGGAGAACAGGGGTTTCTACATACCTAAGCTAAGGACCTATCCTAGGGGCCTCGGGGGCTGATTAAAGATTAGCATTGCCTACGTTATACACGTAGAGACCACGTAGTTCGATTGACATAGACTCGTTTATTGATGAATTATGAACATATGTGGATTGCTAGTTTATGATGATGGATACCTAAAGGACTGACCTAATGTCTCGGGGCTGATCAATGATTAGCCTTGCCTACGTTCAAGCTCAGAGACGACGTAGTTCGACATGACGACTCTGTTTTTGACTTTTTTCTGTTTTGGACCTGTTTTTGGATTTTTGACATGTTTTGGATGGTTTTGGGTTTTCTGATTTTATGAATGTTTTTGGATTTTCAATTTTAAGGAAGATTTCAAGAATATACACAACCGATCCAATGTGGTATAAGCACCTACGCACGATGATGCGATAGACTACTCTAATATAGGCAAGATAAACTGACCTTAGGAATGTGCCAAGTAGTTATAGGAACATGATACTGACACAGGATCAAGCTATGATGCGAACGCGGATGTGTAATGGAAGGAGATATGGAATACGATGAGTGAATTCGATGGAAAGTAATGGTAGGTGATGTAGAACAAGTTGAAGAATCCATGGTGGATGGAAAGTGCTTATTTACAGAAGGTGCCTGATTGCTAGGTTTTCACCAAGGTACTTGCCCAAAGTGCCACCAAAGTGGTTTTCACTAGAGGACAATTTTTTTCTTTACTGTTTTCTATCATTTTTCTAATTTTTTTGGATTTTTGTATTTTTTGATTTTTTTGTATTTTTATTTATACCCTGCACGCTTAAACATAAAACTTTTTGAGATGGGAGCTGTTGATGGGCTCCAACAGAGGCTCACCTTTGGGTGTGGATAGCTGATATGCTCTTGACTTGTAACATACAAGTGGGACGAGAAATGCGATCAAGCATTCAATAAAATCAAGGAATACTTGCTAACACTGCCAGTCCTCATGCCAACGATCCAGAACAAACCATTGATCTTGTACATATCAGCGACAATGGCAACCCTTCGCGCTCTTTTAGCACAACATGATGAAACAGGGAAAGAAAGAGCCATTTACTATATTAGCAGAACCTTGGTGGGACACAAGCTAAACTACACATTTATCAAGAAAGCTTGTCTTACAGTAGTGTTTGCCTCACAAAAATCAGACACTACATGCTTGCTCATCAAATAAAGCTCATCGCCAAGATAGACCCTCTAAAATATCTACTCTCTAACGCAACATTCACAGGGTGAATAGCTAAGTGGGTCATTATATTAACAGAATATGACATTGAGTATGTAAAATGGAAAGCTACCAAGGGACAGGTAATCGCAGATCAATTGGCAGAAGCACCTATATATTCAGAGAACCCCCTAGTATCAGAGTTTCCAGATCAGTCCATTTTCAATCTCAGTGTAGCAAACCATTGGAAGGTGTACTTCGACCGGTCGTATACTCAACATGGGTCAGGAGCAGGAGTCTTCTTCATCGCACCACAAGGCGATTGCATCCCGAAGTCATATAAGCTATCTTTTCCATGCACCAATAATATTGCGGAGTACAAGGCTCTAGTCAAAGGACTCCGAATTGCTGTACAGTGGCAAATCATGGCACTTAAGTTTTATGGGGACTCACAGTTAATTGTCAACCAAGTCAATGATGAATACCAAACAAAGGATGACAAGCTTACCCCGTACAAGAAACTGGTGGAGGATCTCAAGGAATTCTTCATCGACATCACATTTGAACAAATACCGAGGGTAAACAATAGAGCAGCTGATGCTATGGCTACAATTGGATCATTGTTGGATATCCCACGAAATGTCCTTAACCAGGAATTCTTTGTTGAGCAGCTTCTCGTACCAGCTTTCAAGGTACCAGAATCTGAGTTCGTGTGCGAAATCGTTGGTCCAAGTGATCCTTGGTACCATGACAAATTCACCTACCTGAAAAATAGGAGTCCTCCCCGCTAACATCACCCCAAAACTTAAGAGAACCTTTATCAAAAAGTCATCCCGTTTCGTCATCTTAGGTGATAACCTCTATCGTAGAAGTATCGAAGGAACCCTCTTGCGATGCCTTAACCTCAACGAAGCTTTGACTGCTTTGACTGAGGTACACAATGGTATTTGTGGTTCACATTCTAGTGGTATGACCTTGGCCAAGAAATTGTTGACGATTGGGTACTACTCGCCTATGATGGAGAAAGAAGCTCATGACTATGTCCAAAAAATGTTTGCAATGCCAACAGCATGGAGACCTCATCCATGCACCAGCTCAGGAGCTCCAACCAATTATAACACCTTGGCCCTTTTCACAATGGGGGCTCTATCTCATCGGCAAAATCACACCCACCTCATCTAATGGACACAAGTTCATTATCACTGCCACAGAGTACTTCACAAAGTGGGTAGAAGCCCTTCCCATGACCTACATCATAGGAAAGCAGATTTCCAAATTCATCTTGAATTACCTCATTTGCCGTTATGGTCTTCGTCAAGCCCTTATCTCTAATAACGGGACACCTTTCAAAACCTAGGAAGTCCATGAGCTATGCCAAAAATTCAATATCCAACATCGCTTCTCCACCCCATACTACCCCCAGGGTAACAGCCAAGTTGAGGCTTCTAATAAAACCATCCTAAAAATCTTCAAGAAAAACAATCAATGAAGCTGGTCGAGACTGGCACCTACTGTTGAATCCTGCCTTATGGGCCTACCGAACGAGTATCTGCACGCCTACAGGTGCGACCCCTTTCTCCTTGGTCTACAGACCAAAAGCCATTCTTCCCATTGAGATAGAGCTCCCATCCTTAAGAATATCATTGCAGAATCTTATTACTGATGAAGAATATCGAGAGTCACAGTTGAACGAGCTACAACTATTGGATGAGCGGCGCATGGATGCTTTGAACCACCTACAGGTCTATCAGAACTGTCTCAAGCGGAACTATAATAAGAAGATCAAGAGTCAGTCGTTTCAAGTCGAAGAGCTCGTGTTGAAAGAAAATTAGAAGAATGTACCAAATCCAGACAAGGGAAAATTTAAACCCAACTTGTTGGGACCCTTTGTCGTCACGACAAGTTACAAGTCAGGAGCATATCAGCTATCCACACATGAAGGTGAGCCTCTTCTGGAGCCCATGAACAACTCCCATCTCAAAAAGTTTTATGCCTAAGCTTGCAGGGTATAAATAAAAAATAAAAAAATCCAAAAAAATTAGAAAAATGATTGAAAACAGTAAAGAAAAAAATCGTCCTTTAGTGAAAACCACTTCGTTGGCACTTTGGGCAAGTACCTTGGTGAAAACCTAGCAATCAGACACCTTCTGTAAATAAGCACTTTCCATCCACCATGGATTCTTCAACTTGTTCTACATCACCTACCATTACTTTCCATTGCATTCACTCGTCGTATTCCATATCTCCTTCCATTACACATCCGCGTTCACATCATAGCTTGATCCTGTGTCGGTATCATGTTCCTATAACTACTTGGCACATTCCTAAGGTCAGTTTGTCCTGCCTATATTAGAGTAGTCTATCGCATCATGCTGTGGGCAAGTGCTTATACCTACATTGGATCAAATTTGTGTATATTCTTGAAATCTTCCTTAAAATTCGAAAATCCAAAAACATTCATAAAATCAGAAAACCCAAAACCATCCAAAACATGTCAAAAATCCAAAAACAGGTCCAAAACAGAAAAAGTCAAAAACAGAGTAATGTCGAACTACGTCGTCTCTAAGCTTGAACGTAGGCAAGGATAATCATTGATCAGCCCCTGAGACATTAGGTCAGTCCTTTAGGTATCCATCATCATAAACTAGCAATCCACACATGTTCATTATTCATCAATAAACGAGTCTATGTCAATCGAACTACGTGGTCTCTACGTGTATAACGTAGGCAATGCTAATCTTTAATCAACCCCCGAGGCCCCTAGGATAGGTCCTTAGGTTAGGTACTTGGTAAAAATCTCAAAAAACACCAAAACATTGGAAAATTTGAAAATCAAAACATTTGTAAAACATCTCAAAAATCCCAAAAAACAGCCTCAAAACATTTCAAAATACCAAAAATATTAAAAAAAAAATAAACATCCACTCACAATCAATCAATCGTCATCTTCAACCTTTGGCAAAACAATCGGAAACAAGTATAGCAAATTTAAAACTGTAAACGCAAACGTCAAGGTCTCAAGTCTAGGTCAATAGGTAAACAAGTTCGTCAATTCTTAGTATCAATAGCCCATCATCCCTTTAGTCTCAAAACCATCTGATAACATCATGTCCTAGGATGCATCCTTCCTACAATGGACATCAACATCAGACTTCATCGTAGTTTAGTCTTGGCTAGAGATATGAAGAACATTGACTCGATTGTTTACTTGATCTTTTCTTCTGATTCCCATGACCTCTCGAAGATGTTTATCTAAAAAGATTAAGAGAAAGGAATGGGGCATTGATCATTATCTTTTGTCTGTTGTGCTTGTTGGATATTCTTGTAATATAACTTGGTGATACTTGCGTTGGTAGGTGTGTATAAAAGGCGTTTTGGATGTCTTGTTGACTATTACATAGTTAGGCTTTGCCTTTCTATGTTTTGGTCCAAGGTGTTTGAAATGTCTAAAGTACATTCTAACAAGGTTTCGTACATCAGGTGTGAACAAGAATACTCCAATCTATTTTTCGAGTCAAAGTCCATTGCACTAGATACCACGCCATCTTGGTTGTTTGTACTTGGATGCATCGTATCTATGTGTGTTATCAAACATAAGGAAAGTTATGCTCTTTACATCCCCAATCCCTGGATAAGCAATACATCATCATCACTCATCATCATATCTAATAAAGTCTTGACGACTCATAGACTTGTTGGACTTTTGTATCTTCTCGGAATCAAGCGTTGATCCCTCTCATTCTTCTATTCTCTTTCACGCTAACATGCTATCATGACATGCATCCATCCTGCATTCATAAAATGTCAACATACCCATCCTGCATACTCATACATATCATCATAATAGGACACATCATTCATCTCGCATGCATTGCATCATCATTTGAGACATTTAGGATAATATAGATTTGTTATTCTCAGCATCTTAATTCATCTCATTTGCATCGTCATTATCATATAGATTTGTTAGTCTAACCATCCATACATCCATCTTAAACCTCTTTGTCGCGAGATTGCCCCTAAAATTGAACTTTTTGCCTAGTCTCTCGAGGGGGCAATGTACCAGTGTACTTTCCGCTAAGGCATCCGAAAAATAAATAAAAAATCAAACTTTGATCTCAGCAAGGTTATTCTTTGAACTAACACAGCAAGTACATTGCTTCAAAGAGGGACAAAATGTAGACATGCAAATAATCTTAACTAACATAGTGCATCTAATTCCAATCAATTATCATCAAATTCTTCTATTAATCAGATAAACCGGTTTATTAGATTAATTCAATAATGTCCATCATGTTTAATTAAATAAATCAATTCGTTTAATTAAATCCCCAAAGTCCTCTTATTTGATTAAATAAATCAAATGATTTAAATCAAATATCATAAGTTCACTAACCCACATAAAGTTAATTAAATTCTAAATCAATTAACTTTAGTCACCTTCTAATCATCATTAATAAATTCTCTAGCTTTTAACTCCCCACAAGTTAAATCAACCCCTGATTAACTAACCCACTTGCACATGAAAATAGTTTCTTTTAATTAACTAATTACCTCATTTATCCTCTCAAAAGCATATTCTAGGGAATATTCCTTCATTAACTTCCTTTATTTGACTTTCTTACCCAAACAATTTCCCTGCAAAACATCTCAACCACATGCAAAATGTGCTCAATCCTCACCCATTAGAATTGAGACAAATGTCTCAATCTCATGGGCTCTCTTTTAGTCCCACATTCCTCCCATCTCTCCATTCTTCAATCCTTCAACCTATAAATAGAAGCCATTTCTACTTGAAATTCATCCACAATCTTATGCATTTACACTATAGGCACATTCATCTTGCACTTGATCACTCATCTTTGTTTGTTCATCATTTTGCAAGTTTATCAAGGGGATGGGAAAGGGCATCCTTTTTCACATCAAAGGAGCACCACTCCCACTGTGGTATAGGTTTTGTACATGCTTCATATGCTTTCAATTAGTTTCTTTGGTCTTTTATTGTTTTGTTTACATTATCAAGTATGTTTAAATATTTCATAGGAATACTTGGTTTGCTTTGTTTAATTTGACTTCTATGATAATGTTTGTCAAGGTTTAACATTATGCAGATTTAGTGTTGCTTTATTTGATTAATAGAAGAACTTGATGATAATTGATCGGAATTAGATGCACTATGTTAGGATTATTTGCATGTCTACAGGTACAACCAAAAAAGGAGGTACAACTAGCAAGTAAGCACCAGTACAGCCAACAAGAAAAACCTTCAAAATTGCCCTTCAAAGACAATCCAAGCAATTGAAATACTTAAGCAAAACAATGTTAAACCCTGTTGTGACCTTTTTCACACATCGCCCCATTCAAGATGGGGACCCCTAAATTTTGCTCCATTCTGGTCATTTTGGCTTTGGTTTTTGGTCTCTCTCTCTGTCTGTCTCTTTTCTGATGGTCTACTTTCTGGGGACGTTCCCGTCTGCAAGCTTCAACATGAATTTGGCCAAGTCTGAAATTAGGGTTTGAGTCTTTCCAGCCAATTTGAAGTCAAACGAGGTGAATACATTGAAAATTGAGCTTAACATTGTTGTCAACATGTTTCCAGTAGGCTCTCAGCAAATTTTCATCCGATTCTAAGGTACTTACTATTTTTAGTAAGTGTGAAATTACAGGCAATTTGTCAACATTTTTGAGATTAGACAGTCCTGCTGCATTAATTATATCGGTGCTTGCATGCCAAATTTGAAGCGGACCAACTTACTATTTTTAGCAGTCCGGCTTAGGGATGAATTTGAGTGCAGATCGCAGTATTTTTCTTTGCATGTACGCATATTCCTTGGGTTTTCAAGACCTTCCATAGCGATGTAACATGCAAGTCGGCTGACCACTTTGAGTTCAACCTTAGAGGCTATTTTTAGGGTTTGCATGTCGAGGTTTTCTTTGGCATCGAATTGATTCCACGGGGAACAAGCCAGCGATGGTGCTGACAGCAAAAGCGGATTCTCACTCGATAAAGGACTTGCTTTTTAGCGAGGTGTGTCGGCGAGCACTTCACCAGATTGATTCACGAAGGCTAATCGCGTTATTTGCGAAGCCCGAAAGCAAGCGGAGATCTTTTGATACGCATGCAATGCAAACTAGGGTTTCCAGCTTCGGAGCCTAAAAATAGGCATCAAAAGTCAAAATCTTCAAAATCCGGTGTAAACCACTGCGATCAGCGTCCTTCAGGCTATCTGCTAGTGAAATTTCAGGTCAAACGGAGCACTTACTATTTATAGTAAGTCAAATTGGAAACATGCTAAAAATAGTAAATCAAGTGCATGCGTCAGTGTCGGCAGTAAGGTCACGTGGTGAGGAACGCCTCATCCAAATTTCAACTCGATCGGAGCATGGGAGCTATCAGAAACAAGAGCTTACTATTTATAGTAAGCCACCTTCAGAAACAGGCTATAAATAGCAGGGTGACTAAAAGTGGCAGTGCTGACAGGTTGATAAGGTTATGAAAAAGCTACGTTTAAAATTTCAAGTTGATCTGAGCTTCAGAATTGCAAAAATGAGAAGGCTTACTATAAATAGCAGGGTGTGAAAGTTGGCAAAAACAAGGAAAATTTTCTAAGTCCAAAACTTCGTCCTGCAGCCATGGCAAAATGCGCCCAGTTGATGAGGAGGCATAAAAAATTTCTAAGTTTGAACTTCATCCAGTAGACAGGCCTAAATGCGCCAAGTTTGAAAAAGGTCAAAGAAAGTCAACGCCATTTCATCCCTCTGCCTAGCCCAAATGCGCCTTCAAGCATATGCCAAGCACAAAAAAAAAATTCTAAGTATGAAGTTTATCCTGCTCAGGGGGCAAAATGCGCCCAAAGCACAGGTGGTCAAAGAAAAGTCAAAGAGGTTCATCCTTCGGCCATGCTAAAATGCGCCCACCTTGAATGAGTTATAGCAAAAAAATTCTAAGTGTTGGAAACATCCTCCATCACCCTTCATTTGCGCCCATCCTCCATCAAGTGGGAAATGCGCCCACCTCATGAAAGAGTCAAGGGAAATTTCTAAGTAAAGTTCATCCTTCTTGCATGGCAAAATGCGCCCAAAGTGGGCCATGCAAAGACAAAAAAATGGAAGCTGAAAAGACGTTTGAGATGCTTCATCCTCCACCTACATCAAAATGCGCCAAAGGACAAAGGAGTCAACAAGGTCAACTTATCTCATCCTTCACCACCTAAGAAATGCGCCTAAAACCAAGAAAGTCAACCAGTCAACAAGTTTCGTCCTCCTACATGGGCAAAATGCGCCCAAAAGCTGCCATGTGAAGACAAAATGCCAAGGGCGTTGGAAAATGTTTCATCCCTCAGTATATGCAAAATGCGCCCATCCTCCTCTATGTCTCAAATGCGCCCAAAGTTGAGATGTGAAAGGTGAATAAAGGTAGTAAATAAGGTAAAAGGTGGGTGAAAATTCTCTTCTAGGCATGGTGAAAGCTTGATGAATGCTAGGCGTGAATTTGAATTTTTCCTCTCAAGTGTGCTACATGCGCCAAGGTGGTGGGAGTCATAAGGTGTGAAGTAAAAACAAATTTGCTAAGGCGTGTGAAGGGTGAGAACAAGATGTTGGGCGCAATTTTGATTTTCCTCCATCAAGTGCTAGGCGCCAGGGGTGGTGAGTGGTATAGGTGTCAGAAAATATTGCCAAAGGGGTGGAAATAAATTGCTAAGGCGTGGTTTTCTTTTCTCAGTGTGCTATGCGCCTTAAGTATGAAGTGAAGTATAAGTTGAAGTGATGAAATATCTCTAAGGCGTTGGATGAAATTGCCTTGTAAGTGTGGAATGAAATACAAATGGTGAGTGTAAAATCAAGTGTGCCAGGTGTGAATAAAAATTTTCTAAGTGGAGTTGATATTTTCACAGGCAAAGTTGATCGAGTTGGATATAAAATTTCCTAAGGCAAAAATTTCAAAATGCTAAGTGATTCAAAAAAAAAAAAAAATTCTAAGGCACAAATATTTTCTCCCTTAGAAAAATGCCTAAGTCTGGGGAAGTAATAGAATTTTCCTGAAGCGTGAACAGAATTGCCAGTGGTGAAGTCAGTGAATGCCAGCTCCACAGGATTAATAAAAAATTATCCAAGTCAGAGCAAAATTCTCAGAGGGGATCAAAGAACGAGAATAAATTTGATGAAAGAATATTTTCTAAGGTTCAAAATTCAAGAAAATCAAATGAACCCGTTCGTTGGGTACCCATGGGTTCGATGCGTTCTGGAGAAAATTTTCTTCTGGGTATCGAAGATTGCCGATGAGGAGTTAATTTTAAGGTCTTCCACAGCTTGTCGAGGATTCTGGGATGAAGATTTTTGATGGACACCAGGTTGATGAATTTTCCTAAGGGAAAATTTGAAAATTTTCTAAGGCAAAAATGAAGAAAATGTGTTTTCAAGGTGAAATTCTCCAGACGATGAGTTTACATACTTATATGCGTCGTTCTGATGGTGTATGTATGTTAAATTATAACTTGAACATCTTTTGCTTTCCCTTGAAGATTGCACCGATTTTACTGAGGCTGTCCGAGAGGCTAGGTGAAATCCGGTTGAATCTATTGAAATGAAGCTCCACATATCCTGCATTTAGAATAGCACATAAACTTCTTAGGCCCTACACCCTTTTAAATTCAGTTCATTTGGAAACTTAGGAAACTTGCGCTCACCTGCCAAATCATTTGAATCACACGAAAGCCCTTAGTCTACTATTTGTTGTTAGCCGTCGAACAATTGTGTAAGTCCCCTTGACATACCAGCAATATCACATCGAGCCAAACTGAGCCTATTCGCACTCAAGGAACCTTGGAGTTGAAAGCATGATCTTACTCGCAATCTTAGCATGCTGAATACTTTGTTCAAGAGAGGATAGAGCGTCCGTTGGGAGACTTTATTCTGTGTTGGTGCGGTCTCAAAAACCACGTCAACAAACCCTTGCAATTCAAAACACATCAAAACCTCCATTTTTTGAAAACAAATGAAAGACTTCACTTGCATGCACAACTATGGCTCCTATATGAAATCACCAAGACCAACTATGGGGCTTTTTGTCCCCGAAACCAATATTTTCAAGAGGGTTTTCATCCTTAAGAAAATATTGGATGAATACATGTTCTCTCAAAGCATAAGTAAATATCATATCATGTCTAACCTCAACAATGAGATCTCAACCTCTTTTTATTACATTTTGGAGGGAAAATAATAATTTCCCTCTTTCCTCCACAAACTCCGTTTTTCAAAAATAATAATTCATTATGTGCAATGCAAAGTCCCCCTTGTGCCTAGGCGTCCCCCTAGAGGCACAATTTAAAAACACTTTTCAATAAATAATTATACCTTAGTTGCCTTTTTAATATTTCCTCCTTGGGACAACTTAAGTTATGATTATTTAATAATTTAATTATTCACCCAAGTTGCAAAAAGCATCAAAATGATACAAATATAAAATTTTGACCATACCATAAAGTCACTGAGGACTTAGAATGATGACCTAAAGCAACTTGACATCTATCTAAAATGGCATGCTTCTCCAAGAAGTTTGGAGAGCTCCCAAAAGGACGGAATCACATTTTGAATGCATCATGAGGGTCACATCAAGACCCTCTAAAATCGCTACCATGAACAAAACCATTACTAGATCAATCATGTGCTCAACAAGAAGTTTGGACGTCTCCCTTGCCCACCAATTAGCTTACAGGACAACTCAGAAAATAAGCTAATTGTTCACAAACTGATTATGCTTGAGAAGGGAACATAACAATGTGTATTGGCCTTGAATGCAAACAAAAGTAGCAAAATTTATTCAGTGATGCAAGTTGTGTTGCACCTATCATTCCAATAGAAGTAAAGAGGGAATGTATGCACCTCTTTTAGTGCCCACTAGACAATGGGAAAGTGTTTCCACGGATTTCAGGGATGAATTACCATTCAACAAACATGGATATGACCATAGTTTGCAAACTCAAACTTGGCAAATCAAAAATTTCTGACTCAACAAAAACTCGACAACATAAAAAAACCTTATTTTTTTCAAAAAACATAAATTATATGTGAAATACAGCTAAAAAATGTCGGTGTGAATATATGTCTTGTACCTAACTAATTCACTCACTAGGTAATTAGGAGACATATTCACATGTTAAGTTTACTTAGGATATAAGATTCTTTCTAGAGGTCTTAGTTGGCTTTTCTAGAACTTATCTTATTTAGCTAGTATTGCTTGATTCCTAGGTAATTAGTTTGTTAGTTGTCTCATGTAATAGGATTAAGACACTTGTCATAATCTTGTCTAATCCTATCTCTCCACCTTGCCTTTATAAGCAAGGCATCTCATGTACATTTGCATTCTAAGTATATTCAACCATTATTCAATCTTGCATTGTTGAAGCAAGTATTCTTGCCATTCTCTCTCTTGTGGAAGTTATTTTGGTAGGGGTTTGAGGCCACTCCACCAAACAATGTTGCAAGGCCCAAGGCAGCCCATATGAAGGCCTTTGAAACCACACAATCCTTCATGTAACATGCCATTTTCATAATTTTTAAAAAGCCAAAAAACCATGTATTTTCCTTCCAATTCACACAAGAATATTCAAAAGCCACAAAACCATGTTTTTTAAATGTTTATATGCGCTTTTTGCTCATAGGGTTACATGTTCCGCATCTATCAAGTTTTTCACATAGTCTCACCAAGTTTCAACAAGTACTCACCAAGTTTGGAAACTCTAACTCAGCCAACCAGGACAACAATTTTTCCTTTGGAGTAATTGATCAGCAAAAATATCACAAGTACTCAACACATTTGTATACAAGGGGTGTAACTATGTATTTGTTGTGGTGGATAGGTTCAAAAAGACTTTTATCTTATCTCCATGCAAAAAAAGATATCTGGAAAAGACATAACATATTTGCTCTTTAACAAATATGGGTGCATTAAAGGCTACCAAGATTGATAGTTTCAAACATGGATGCTCACTTTGTGAGTTCATCTTGGTACACCTTGTGGGAGAAGATGGATACTAAACTTCAAAAGAGCACAACCTTTCATACCCAACAAATGGACAAAAGGCGATAATGAATAGGATATTGATACAGCTCATACATGATTATAACAACAGGATGCTAAAGGCTTCTTTGCCCTGTATCCAACACTCATGCAACAAGACAATTCATTCCTATACAAAGTAGTCACCATTTAAATTATGTTTTGGACATCCAACAATTAGTCCACTTGACATTGCACTTGAACAAGTGGGTGTATGAAGGATTGGACTTAGAAATGACAAAAGCAACAAAAATTATTAAGAGCATCTATGATATCCAATTCAAGGTGAAGATGTAACTAAAAAAGCCTCAGCTGAAGTACAAGGAGAGTCATAACCAACACCATCTAGAGCATGGTCTCAAGGTTGGAGAGTCTAAAGGTTGGATACAAGGTATGGTTATCTATACATAAAGAACAAATGCAAGGTCAAAACAAGAAAACTAACCATTTAAGGTGCAAGCCATTTACCATCTTAGAGGCAGTTAGGGAGAACACGTCCAAGTTGGATCTCCCTCTTTACATGAAAATCCACTTGGTAGTCAATTGTGAGTATCTCCCTCTTTACATGAAGAAGCATATGAGTTCGTGCTACCTTCAATGGACGATTTGGTTTATGACGAGAGAAGTGCTCGTCAAGGACATGGAACTTCAACGGAAGTAGTGAGAGACTAGAAAGGGGGTTTCTACGTCTTGGCAAGTGGGAATAAAAGAACAAACCGTTGATAAAGCCCATTGGTACTCCAAAGAGAGGATGTGGACATCAATTGCTCATCTCATTTCCCATTGAGCTTTTGAGGAACCAAATGCCTCTATATGAAGGGAGTGTGATCAAAAAAGAATACAAAAGGTATGTAGCTTCTGTAAAAGTGTTTGGATCAAAATTTGGACAAGCATAGGTACTCTTTATTTGTCAATGGATGAAACCATCAAATTCATCAAGAGGCAATTTTGAAAATGACAATGTACATAAACATAACCACTAGAGCAATGTTGTAATTTAGCGTGGATCGTGAGATTGACAAAGGTGGTCACAAAAGTGTCGAGGTGATTTTGTAATTGATAATAAGCGATTTCAATCAATAAGTAGCAATTTCACAACGAAAACCCATAAAAGAGGGGAACAAAATGCCAAGACCCTTGAGACACTCGAGACGATTGGGCTACTCCAATGCACAAGAGGAAAGCCTTGCATTTGTTAAAAGTAGAAGAGAAAATCAAAATTTAGCTACTAAAGTGAGCAGCATAGAGCACTTAGCACAAACATAGGCAAAACTCTCAGTTCAATACATTGAGCAAAAAAGGATAGTAATAGTAACACATTGTAATCAAAAAACATAGGGAACGATATGCCATGACCCTTGAGACACTCAAGACAATTGGGCTACTCTGATGCACAAGAATAAAGCTTGACATTTATTAAATGTGGAAGAGGAAGTTAAAATTTGGGTGCTAAAGGAGTAAGAAGCAAACAGATAGGATAGGAAAAATAACACATTGTAATCCTTCTTGTATTGGTTGAATGACAATATAATAGGGTTGTTACTTGGCACCTATCAAGTAGGAACTTTCCTCCCAAAATGGGTGTTTCCTAGTGAACATTGTGTATTATGTTTCTTTGTTTTTTCTTTTGTTTTCACCAATGGTTTTGAGCATAGCTTCATTCTAGATTTCATTGAGGCACTCTAGTACATTGTATTCCAATAGCTAAGTGATTTTGTAACCATAAATCTCAACATTTGTAGCAATTACAAATCACTCTAGCATGTGGTTGAGCTAGAGTGATTTATGTGATAAGGGATTGAAAATCATTGATTAGTCATATAGAAGGAAATACAAGGGGTAAAAGAGCACATGGTTGAGCTAGAGTGATTTATGTGATAAGGGATTGAAAATCATTGATTAGTCATATAGAAGGAAATACAAGGAGTAAAAGAGCACATGGTTGAGCTAGAGTGATCTGTAATTGCTACAAATTTTGAGATTTATGGTTACAAAATCACTTAACTATTGGAATACAATCTACTAGAGTGCTCCAATGAAATCTGGAATGAAGCTATGCTCAAAAATCATTGGTGAAAACAAAAGCAAACACAAAGAAACATAATAAACATTTTTCACTAGGAAACCCCCATTTTGGGAGGAATGTTCCTACTTGATAGGTGCCAAGTAGCAGTCTTATCTATTATATGGTCATTCAACCAATACAAGAAAAAAGATTAAAATGTGTTATTGTTCCTATCCTTTTTGCCTGCTCACTATATCAAATTGAGAGTTTGTTTTATCAATTTGAGAGTTAGTTGTATTAAATTGAGAGCTTGTCGTATGTAGCTCCGTAAATGAGTTTGGATCAAAATTTGGACAAGCATCGGCACTTGTTATTTTACAATAGATGGAACCATCAAATTCATCAAGAGGCAGTTTTGAAAATGACAATGTAGAAAAACATAACCACTAGAGCAATATTGTAATTTAGCGTCAATCGTGAGATTGACAAAGGTGGACACAAAAGTGTCAAGGTGATTTTGTAATTGATAATAGCCAATTTCGGTCAATAAGTAGCGATTTCACAACAAAAACTCATAAAGAGAGGGGAATAAAATGCCATAACTCTTGAGACACTCCAAACAATTGGGCTACTCCAGTGCACAAGAGGAAAGCCTAGCATTTATTAAAGGTGGAAGAGGGATTCAAAATTTGTGTGCTACAAGAGTGAGAAGCACTAAGCACTTGGCCCAAACATATGACAAAATCTCAATTTGATACATTGAGCAAACTGACAAGATAGAAACAATAACACATTGTCATCCTTCTTCTTGTATTGGTTGAATGACAATATAATAGATAGGACAGCTACTTGGCACCTATCAAGTAGGAATTTTCCTCCCAAAATGGGGGTTTCCTAGTGAAAATTGTGTATTATGTTTCTTTGTGTTTGCTTTTGTTGTCACCAATGGTTTTGAGCATAGCTTCATTCCACATTTCATTCAGGCACTCTAGTAGATTGTATTCCAATAGTTAAGTGATTTTATAACCCTAAATCTCAACATTTGTAGCAATTATAGATCACTCAAGCTCAACTACGTGCTCTTGAACACCTCTTATTTCCTTCTATATGACTAACCAATGATTTTCAATCCCCTATCACATACACACCCAATCCATGACTAAGTACTCTTACCACATGCGACCAAAATATCCAATTGTTTTCTTTGTGTGCTTTGTGAAGGTTGCTCCACTCAACCCTGGTAGTGATGACTACCAAGAAGAACCAAATTTAGCCAAAGGGTTGACCAAGTGTGCACTATAGGCTCTAAAATATTTGTTCTCTACTTTTAGGACTGCCTTCTCATCCCCATCTTTAGCCATTCTACCCTTAATGTTATCCATTGCAACATGCAGCATATCCATGTCTCCTTGTCTAATAGAAGGCCCCAAGTTAGTATGTATAGTCTAAAAATCGGCAACTTGTACCTTTTGCATATCTTTATCTTTCAATGGTATAGCCATTTCAACTATGATATACCCCTCTTCATTTTTCCTAGTGAAAATTGTGTATTGTGTTTCTTTGTGTTGGCTTTTGTTTTCACTAATGGTTTTCACTCTTGAGCATAGCTTCATTCCACATTTCATTGAAACACTCTAGTAGATTGTATTCCAATAGTTAAGTGATTTTGTAACTATAAATCTTAACTTTTGTAGCAATTATAGATCACTCAAGCTCAACCACGTGCTCTTGTACCCCTTTTATTTCCTTCTATATGACTAATCAATGATTTTCAATCCCCTATCACATAAACACCCATTCCATGACTAAGTACTCTTCCCGTATGTGACCAAAATATCCAATTGTTTTCTTTGTGTGCTTTGTGAGGGTTGCTCCACTCAACCCTCGTAGTGATGACTACCAAGAATAACCAAATTTAGCCAAAGGGTTGACCAAGTGTGCACTATAGGCTCTAAAATATTTGTTCTCTACTTTTAGGGCTGCCTTCTCTTCCCCATCTTTAGCAACTCTACCCTTAATGTTATCCATTGCAACGTGCAACATATCCATGTCTCCTTGTCTAATAGAAGGCGCCAAGTTAGTATGTATAGTCTAAAAATCGGCAACTTGTACCTTTTGCATATCTTTATCTTTCAATGATATAGCCATTTCAACTATGATATACCTCTCTTCATTTTTCCTGAACCTAGTATGTCTCTTAACCTTCTTAATTCCATCTTCTTACAAAATAGAAGAGACAACTCCCAATTTAAGGAGCCTAGTTGTCAACACTCTCCTCTCCTTGGCGAGTGACACTTTACCTATTTCTCATGAGCCTAGAGTATAGGAAGAAGCTCCTCCACAAGTTGAACAGAAGATGACTAAGTCAATAGAAGAGACATATAAGGGGATGACAAACTAGGAACATGAGATGGTGACAAATACAACAAAGAAGAATCATCATACCATGAAGGGGAATGAGGGGTAGACAAACTAAAGGAGATAGGTGGAGAAATAGAAATGGGAACTTGAGAAACAAGAGGAGAACGAATTGATTTCATTTGCAATTGGGGAGGAGGTTTGACACTCTTTTTTGTCAACAAATTGATATTGTTGATAATTGATCTTATGATAGTCATCCACCTTATACGAGACCATCTTTTTTCTTCTTTCTTCCTCATCTTCACCACTACCTCCTACAGCATGTGCATTTGATACAATCAATATTTAAGTGCTCACTTTGGTTGTCCGAGGAAATTGCTTGGCCAATTTTCTCTCCAAAAAGCTCTTAGATCTGCCCATGACCATCTTATTCATTATTTTAGCTGAAAACTTTTCCTTGGTGGTCAATTTAATAGGAGTTAATGGCCATTGATCATTTTGAGCAACTATGAAGCATTGTATTAGGACCTCTTCCTCTGAATCTACGAATTCCTTAAGTGTATTATCTATTGTATAGGAGGCTAACTAATGTGATGTCATTTAGCCAATTCTCCTAACTTCATAGTCATCTATGCAATTTTCCCAATAATATTCAATGTTGCTTACATGAGCAAAACGAGAACCAAGCCTCTCAAACATATAGCCTCCAGTGTCATTGGGCCTAGCCATGTGATAAAACTTAAAAGTTAAATTTAGAAATCTCAGCATCCATATTTTTAGCATCTAATCGCAAAGAATGCTTCTATGTGCCAATAATATTCAATGTTGCTTACATGGGCAAAACGAGAACCAAGCCTCTCAAACATATAGCCTACAGTGTCATAGGGCCTCACCATGTGATAAAACTTAAGTTAAATTTAGAAATCTAAACATCCATATTTTTAGCATCTAACAGTGAAGACTAACAACGAAGAATGCTTGTATGTGCCAATTTGGATAAGAAACTTTACACAAGTCATATGTCAACTTCTTGTTGCAACCATACAAAACTTTCATTTATCAAGTCTTTGTTGTGCTAACGATGATGTTCATTGCCAAGTTGTCATGTTTGTAATGCCTAATATCAAGACTCTTCCCATGAGTTGTTCACATTCCTTAATGGCGTTGCCTATATACCAATGGTGGATGTACAAGTTGAAGACAAGGCAAACTTGTCAAACACAACAATTTGGTTTGGACGACACTAATGATAACTAGGCACCTAAAATAGGGTTAATTCCAAATTTTGGTTCCCAGTCGACAGCTAAATTAATTAGGACCATCTTGTCTTTTATCCAAGTAATACTTATGTAACTATATGATTAAAAGTCATTATTCTTTCTCACCTCATTAACAAGCAGTAATAGTCTTCAAAAGGATGGAGTATGCACCTAAGAAAGATGGATGAAAGAAGTATATGAAAGATGTATGCCTGCAAAAGTTAGAGTAGTGTCAAGTGACAATAATGAAGAAAAAAGGTCAGATCAGCAATGAAAGACAAATATATTGTAGACCTAAGTATTTTTCCCGAATCTAACAAAACCAGATTTCTTCACTCTTTGCATTAACATTTACAACCCATATTACAAATCGGGTTCACAAAACAGAAGGTAAACTGTACGAATTTTATTAATATTAAATAAGTTTGAACTACCTTACAAAACACTACTACAACAAAAAATATAACCCAAATTACAAATCACACCCACAAATGGAGGACAAAATGCATAAGTTTCAGTTATATTAAATAAGTTGGAAATACCATGCAAAACACTACTACAATAACGATAACAAATGGACACTACCATGCTTAACCCACAACCACAAACTATAAATCTTACAAACATGAGATATGTTGTAATGACAATGGGACAACACTTGCAATTATAGTAGCAACAACCCAAGATGGAACTACTCGAATTAGTAATCAGTTGGAGATGATGCAAACTAGGTATGGCTGCAATACGCAACCATGAATGCGTTGTTACAACCTCTGTTTGGGATTGACCTCCGAATCAAAGCGTTTTTCATCCCCTAACTAATGAAACCAAAGGGTTTTTGACCTCTAGCTTCCCTGCGAATCCAAGAGTTTTTGTTCTTGAATATGGCACTCAACACAAGTGCTCAGAACATATATGTTAGGGTTTTTCTTCATAGAATGAAAGATGCCTTGCAAGATGCAACCCTCTTTAGATATCCTTTCAATCAATGGTAGATAACAACTCCTGCCCAAAACCAACAGCCTAGACCTATACAAGGATCAAGAGTTGTTGAGGATGCAACCATCACATTAATGAGCATCATTGTCTTCTTCTTCCAATGCTGCAAATTCATGAGAATCCATGCCCAAATAATAAATGATGCTTTTTCCTAGGCAGGAAAATCCCTTTTGGAGTGGTTGCCAAGTCAAAAGTAGCAATTAATGGCAGTCCTTGACATGCAAAGAGGTAGGTGAGAAGAATAGGGTAAAAACATGGGAATGTCAGAGTTCAAGGATCAAGGATACCACATGACTCGTGCCATAAGTTGAGGAGTTGGGGTTAGGCAAGGAGGCATGTCAAGATGGCAAAGTTTGAAACTCCAACAAGGGTAAAGGAGAGAGCAAGGTCTAGCAGAAAGGCATGCCAAGATGGTAAGGTTTGAAACTCAATAACTTACATGCACACAAAAGTCTAAATGCCAAACTTCCACATTTAGAGAAATTGAGGCCTAAGAGGTTGGGTTCGATCAAGCTCCTGCCCAAAACCAACAACCTAGACCTATACAAGGATCAAGGGTTGTTGAGGATGCAACCATCACATTAATGAGCATCATTGTCTTCTTCTTCCAATGCTGCAAATACATGAGAATCCATGCCCAAATAATAAATGATGCTTTTTCCTAGGCAGGAAAATCCCTTCTGGACTGGTTGCCAAGTCAAAAGTAGCAATTAATGGCAGTCCTTGACATGCAAAGAGGTAGGTGAGAAGAATAGGGTAAAAACATGGGAATGTCAGAGTTCAAGGATCAAGGATACCACATGACTCGTGCCATAAGTTGAGGAGTTGCAGTTAGGCAAGGAGGCATGTCAAGATGGCAAAGTTTGAAACTCCAACAAGGGTAAAGGAGAGAGCAAGGTCTAGCAGAAAGGCATGCCAAGATGATAAGGTTTGAAACTCAATAACTTACATGCACACAAGTCTAAATGCCAAACTTCCACATTTAGAGAAATTGAGACCTAAGAGGTTGGGTTCAATCAAGCTTAGCTCACCAAAAATAAGGGAAAGAGGACTTCAATCCATAACATGAATTTTATTGAAAAAGGGACATTGCAAGTCCACCTTTCCCAAAATTGCTTGTCCTCAAGCAATGCAAATTCTAGAGCCTAATTCATCCTTGAGAACTTACAAATCCATGTTCTTAAATCCTTGTTTAGCTAAATGACTTTTACGAAAGTCAGTTCATGCAGTTCCCTAGAAGCCTTTTTAATCTCTTTGCGGGATACATCCACTTTCTCATTTTTAGGTGATATATGTTGAATGTTCTCACTACCACGCTTTTGTTGCAATTCTCTAACATAAATGGAAGCTAAAAATCCTACACCTAAAGAAACTTCTACTACCATGAATTTTTTTTTGTCGAAATCATTCTTTCATGAGACATTGTCACGTACAAGTTGTTTCTTTCAATGACGAGAAGTGAGGAAAATAATTTTTCTACTTCATCTTTCAGCTCCTTATGAATCATTTCCAAAATCATATATGATGTAGAACTCAACATAAGATGCAAATTTGCACGCCTCTCAATTTTCATTGTGATTGAAAATGTTTTACCTAAAACTCCTTGATGAATAATGAGGGAAGCATTGACATAACCTCTTTTGATCCTCCATACATTAGTCATTGGTTTACATTCAATTCCACTATTATCAATGATTTTGCAATGTGGATATGTAGCCATTGTTGGTGAGCAACTGTACGAACACTCTATATATCTATAAAAAAATCTTGTTGAGCAATAGAAGTCTTCATGGAAATTTCATCTAATTCATTCTTTAGAAACCAAAATCCTTAACTGCTTTAAAAACTTCATAATTTCCTATCAAAATATTTTAAATTTCTTGAAATTTTGTTTCACGAGCCATCCTATGTAACTGACAAAAATTTATTAATGCATGATTGTACCTCTTGGAACCCATTGTCTACAAATTGGAGCTCTAACCCCGCAAGACAGTTTTTCATGAAGTAGATCACATCATAAGCCTAGGCCTGATATGCACTTACTAGAAAGCACTCAAAATCTTCAATCATACCACTTCTTACAAACTTTATGCAAGTTGTTTCCTCCTTATAATTACCAATACCTATCTTTTTCATGCTCTTCCTTCCCTGAATCTTATGGATTGTCCTAGTACCAACTTCCTTTCTTTCAATAAGAGCAACTCTTTAATCTTTACAATGTCTTCTTTTGCTACCCTTTGCTGAATCTGATGGGTCATAGCAGCACTCTTGCTACTAGTCTCATTATTAATGAGAAATCCAAAGCATCTAGTGTACTATTCAAGGGGTGTCAAAGTCATGTGATCTTCACTTTGCTCGATAACATCTGCTCCTCCTGCAATTCTCTACTATGTACTTGAAACAAAATTGGCTTGACCTACAACAAAGATTTTAATTGTGACTTGATATGGAAAGCAATAAATTTTGTTGGTGTTTGTCCATATTTGCAAATTTGATCTTTCCCCAAGTGTGCATATTTCTAAAAAGAATAAATTCCAATTCTGCAACCAAAGGAGTCATAAGATTCTTATGTAGTGTTCCCTCTTCTAGCATTTCTTCCTTGTGCAACTTGGGGTGATTGTTAGGTTTGGAACTTAATTTCGAACTTCGGATTTGTTGAGCTCCTTTGTCTAACTACGACCTTGAGAACAAGTGGGAGAACATTGCACTACAATTATTCAAGCTATCTAGAATATCAAAATGATGTTTACCTTGCTTATCATCTTCCGATATGAAGCCTTTGATTGTCTTGCCTACCAGCTCCTTATGATGTTTTTTTTGTAATTGTGTTTTCTCCCATTAAATCATAGATTATTTCAAACATCACTTTGTCTTTCATTATAGAGTGCAATTTCATGAACTACAGACACTGAACTCCCATAATTTTGTTAGCATTCGCAATACATATTTTATATTCCTCCCAAGTTAGATTTAATTTCCTGAGATGACAAGAGTTTGAGCATTTATGTTTACAAGCATGCACAGCATTTGAATTATTCCATTAAACATTTAATGGATTATTTCCTTGACCTTTGGCCACATGTGGCAGATCACAAAGACACAAATACATCATCATTACCCTTCTCTTTCTTAATCTTGTCGTTTCCACATAAATTCAACCCATTATATGCGAAGGATACCCTGCCCACATTAGCAATACAAGCAATCGAATCAAAATCAGTGTAATAAAGGGAAATTCTTGCTATCCTATTTATCACAACATTGATTTGTATAGAAGACAGTCATTTGTCAACTTATTGCCAACCATCCTGTCACATGCATTTGCCATAGTTTGGATATTAGATCTAAAGCCAGCCAGAATGATATGAAATTTCTTACCTGAATTCTGAGTTGTTTCATTACCACTATCAAACAGGAGGTGACATCCCACTATTCTTGGCAACCACTGAATTCTGTGATCATTAATAATGCTTTCCTTATACTCCTCCATGATCAATTTGGATCTTCCTATTGGCTAGGTGTATAGGTTGGTGAACTCATCAGCAAAAATCATATTAAATTTATTAAAAGTTTGAATCATAACTTGCCTCAAAATACTACCCAAAACCCATACCATAATGCATAGCCGATCTTGAAGAAAGCGAGCTGCCATTTTTGTATTTTCTCTGAACAAAATATTACTTGGGTCCCAAATCCTTATGCTTACATGTTTATGGATTTGAACCAAAGGATCTTTATATCCTTCACCTTTTACTCATACGGCAGCATCTTTTCGTTCTTGTTGACTACTCTATTCCTTCTCAATTTTCAGTAGCTTTGGTTTTTTCCTTTCTTCTTCTTTTGGATTACACTCTATAGTTTCCTCCTCGATTTTATCACTATTCTTGTATGAACCTTCATCAAACTGCCTTGATTCTTTATCTAAGTTTACCCCCTCTTTGCTCTAGCATTTGTGGCTAGGTTCCCAAGATTCTTTGCATGAGAAGCAAAGTTTTTTCCTTCTAAGTTTATTTTGGTTGTCATTTTTTTTTGCAACAAGTGGGGCTCTTCTTCTATTTATGATTGAAAAGAGGTGTCTTATAATGAAATTTTACTGCTTTAGTGTTGTAGCTTGCTTGGTGGCTTCTTGATGATTTAGTTTTAAATGTTCCTTTTTTAATTCTAACTTCTCTTCTTCCTTCTTCAACTTTCTCATGTATTTACACAGATCTCTTTTTCCTATCACCCTTAAAAGGCCTTCAAAAGGGAGTACCACTTTGAAATCATCCTAATGTTTTTAATAATCATCGAACAATCCATCGAACTCTTCTTCCAATGAAATTTGGTTCTCTACCATTGAAATTTCTTCTTTCTTCCTATAGTATGGACTTTTCCTTACCATCTTGACATATTTTTCAAAGGTTAAGGCTGCCCTCACAACTTCAAATTGATTTTTATATCTCTTCATTAATCTAGCCACTTCTTCGAACTTGTTCATTCTATCTTGGTTCCTCTATATTTCATCTTATTTCTTTTGTATTTGTATCCCTATATCACTAATATGATTGGCATTATTCCCATTTGCTAGGGAACTCCAAAATTCTCCCATGATTCACTAGTTGGCAAGAAAACCAGCTCCAATACCACTGCAATGTCCTAGGCAAATATTTATGGCAAATAATTTATTGATTTAAATATTTTATCAAAACCCTTGCAACAACCTTAAAAAAATTTGTTCGCCTTTACACAATAATGTTAAAACCCTAATATTATAGGTCAAATCAGCAAATGAAAAACATATGTTGCAAACATAAGTATTTTTCCTGAATCTAACAAACCCAAATTCCTTCACTCTTTGCATTGACATTTATATTACAAATCAGATTCACAAAACAAAAGGTAAACTGCAGGCTTTTATTAGTATTAAATAAGTTCAAACTACCTTACAAAGCACTGCTACAAAAATAAATATTACAAACTAGGCCCACATGTAATGTCCCGCAATTGGCGTATGCCTGATTTTGCCCAAAAGTAACAATCCCAACAATAAAATTTGTTTTACAAATAGTATTATAAAATTAAATCATGTAAAATTTATTGAACTTAAGAGTAAATGAACAATTGAGATAAATAGCATCGTCTAATTGGATCTAATCTATAGTTTATTTTCCAATAACCAACCATAGAAAAGATTGGAAAGGAAAGCACGATAGGGCGCCCAGAGACTGTTCATCACAATTAAGCCCAAGAGCGTGGCAATCACCCCTTGGCCCACAGGTGGCAAGAACTCCTATTACCATCCAACATAGGGTGGCCTACTTACATTGTGGAACTGGTTTGCTGCCTCTCCCAATCATGTTCCCTTGCTAATCCATGCCTGATTGCTTATAAGGAAACAAATAGATTAATCATTAAATCAATAATTATAAGAGCCTTAAATAGATTAGCAATTCCCATTAGTAACTAGGTTAAAGATACATAAGAGATTATATATATAAAAACATTATACTCCATCATGATGCATACCAATCACTTATTAAATTCAATGGCTGCTGCTTTTCTGAATGCAGATATTTATTTATTATCTGATCTCCTTCGATCTGTATGTTCTCCTCTTTTAAATCTGCATATTCTCCCTTTCAAATCTGCTCAATAATATAGTTATACGTCTGCTGTTACTCTTCCTTATACTCAGAAAATATTCCTTGAATTCCTTCAATAATCTTTTCTTTTTAAATATGCTAGTGCTTGTATATTTTTATCTTTTATTCCACCCACTTTAAATTCATCTCACAAGCCTCTTTTATAGATTCCCCAAGGACACATCTACTAATTTAGAGTTGTTACTTTTCATTCATAACTAATTCAAATGAAATCACTGCTTTATTAAATCACATACCTTCCTGTTATAATCGCTGCTCTTTATGGGAGATGGGAATTGCTACCTTCTCAATATATTTCGCTGCCTTTGAACACCCCTTTTTATATTTAATTAACCAATCTATGATCGGCCAGCATATATGTTTGGCCATAATAAATTAAATTAATTTCTGTTTCAAAGTGGCACTAGAATTAATGGAGGTCGGCCTCTTTAAAAA